>PVJI01001893.1:0-160190 GCA_004026765.1 Micronycteris hirsuta
CTGAATTATACATTTCTGTACCTACTTTAATCATGATTTTTAATCCCACATTTTAGATATGATTGACTTCTTTCATATAGCTATTATTTATTTAGAAACACCCCTATTTAATATTTCATTGATATTTATATGTGTACTTACATTTCACACCTTCCTCCTAGATCACTCTCATTTTCCTCAAATGTATCTGTAAATATTTCATTATCATAACTGTTGGAAGTAAACATCTGAAACATATGTTTGCTTCTCCCATTTTTTAATTATATTTATTGATTATGCTATTACAGTTGCCCCAATTTTTCCCCTCTGCACCCCTCCACCAAGTACCCCAAACTCTCTCAAGCAATCCCCACACTGTTGTTCATGTCCATGGATCACGTGTGTAAGTTCTTCGGCTACTCCATTTCCTGTACTCTACATCCCCATAGCTATTCTGTAACTACCAATTTATACTTCTTAAGCCTCTCACCTCTTCACCCATTCCCCCAGACCCCCCTGCCATCTGGAACCATAAAAACACTCTCTGTATCCATGACTCTGTTCTTCTTGTTTGTTCAGTTTGTTTTTTAGATTCAATCATTAATAGATATGTATTTATTGTCATTTTTTAGTTCATAATTTTGATCCTCTTCTTTTTCTTAAATATGTCCCTTTAACATTTCATATAATAATGATTTGGTGATGATGAACTCCTTTAGTTTTTTCTTGTCTGAGAAGCTCTTTATCTTCCCTTAGATTCTAAATAATAATTTTGCTGAATAGAGCAATCTTGTCTGAAGGTCCCTGCTTTTCATGACTTTGAATGCTTCTTGCCAGTCACTTCCAGCCTGTGTTCCTTTTGAGAAATCAGCTGACAGTCTTATGGGAACTCCCCTGTAGGTAACTAACTGCTTTTCTCTGGCTGCTTTTAAAATTCTCTCTTTATGTTTAACCTTTGGCATTTTAATTATGATGTGTCTTAGAGTGGGCCTCTTTGCATCTATTTTCTTTGGACTGTCAGTGCTTCCTGGACTTACATATCTATTTGCTTCACCAAATTAGGGAAGTTTTCTTTCTTTTTCTTTTTCTTTTTAAGATTTTATTTTATTTTTAGACAGAGAGAAAGGGAGGGAGAAAGAGGCAGAGAAACATTAATGTGTGGTAGCCTTTCACACACCCCCTACTGGGGACCTGGCCTGCAACCCAGGCATATGCCCTGACTGGTAATTAAACCAGCAACCCTGTGGTTCATAGGCCAGTGTTCAATCCACTGAGCCACACAGAGCTGGGAAGTTTTCTTTCATTACTTTTTTCAAATAGATTCCAATTTCTTGCTCTTTCTCTTCTCCTTATGGCACCCTTATGATGCAAGTGTTGGAATCCTTGAAGTTGTCCCAGAGGCTGCTCACACAGTCCTCATTTTTTTGGAATCTTTTTTCTTCATGTTCTGATTAGCTTTTTTTTTTTTTGGTCTCCTCATGTTCCAAATCATTGATGTGACTCTCAGCTTCATCCACTCTACTGTTGTTTCCCTGTAAATTGTTCTTTATTTCAGTTAGTGTACCCTTCGTTTCTGACTAGATCTTTTTATGCTGTTGAGGTCCTCACTCAGTTCCTTGAGCATCCTTATAATCAGTGTGTTGTACTCTGCATCTCTGTTAGATTGCTCATCTCTATTTTGTTTAGTTCTTTTCCTTGAGTTTTGATCTGTTCTTTCATTTGGACCATGTTTCTTTGCTCATTTGGGCATCATCCCTTCATTTGTTTCTGTATATTAGGTAGAGTGCTCTGATGCCATGACTTGGTAGTGTGGTCTAATGTGTTAGGTGTCCTGTATGGTCCAGTGGCACAGCCTTCCCCATCACCCAAGCTGGATACTTGAGGTGCACCCTTCATATGAGCGGAGTAGACCCTCCTGTTATAGTTGTCCTTGGTTGCTGTTGGCAGATCAATGGGAGAGATTTACCCAGGCCAGTCAGCTGCAAGGATTGGCCATCCACTGACCACCAACCTCCACCCTCCATGGAGGATCAGCTGTGCAAGGGCAGGGCAGTGGTGCTCTGATATAGTCTGTAGCTCTCCACTGGGTTTTCAGGCTCTGGGGTTACCTGTATGGTGCAGACTAAGGTCAGCCCCAACCTGTATTTTGACTGGGGGCATCCTGCCTAAGCTATAAAGCAATCTACAGATGGCTATTACTTGTACTGGGCTTGGAGTTTCCCAGGCAAAGTCAAGCTGTGAACCTAGGCTGGCTGCTGCTAGTGCTGGACCTAGGGCCACTTAGGAAGAGGTATGGGAGCTAAGGGTCACTGAGGCCAGCTGTTGCTTGTTTGATAGGATTTAGGAATTTGTGAAACATGAGCCAAGATAAGCCACTGTTAACAGCTTGGGTGGACCCATAAAATGCCTTGGATGGACCCATAAAATTCATGATATGGAGCCTCAGGGGATCTCCAGGGTGGAGCAAACAGTGTTAGCCCCATTGACAGAGACTTAGATATGGCACCCGCCTACCAGCTCTGTGGCTGTGTGGGAGGAGGGCTCTGAAAAGGGACAGTGGCCTCTGGCTACCATTCTTTTGGGAGAAAACTGTCCCCTAAGCTGTTGCCTTGATACCAGACACTTCAGTTCCTCCCTGTATGCCACTGGTGCCTTTCAATCTCCTACCCCAGTGGTGCTGGAGCTCAGAGGGAGGGAGTCTGAGGAGGTGAGTACATGTGCGGGTTCTTTAAGCAGAACTACTAGGGATTCCAAAAGTGTCTTCTATTGGCTCAATCCCTGCCAGTTTTTGCAGTCAGAAGTTATGGGGACTTATCTTCCTGTCACTGGAACTCTGGGATGGGAGGCCTGATGTGGGGCTGGGACACCTTGCTCCTGAGATATGCCTCCCAAATTTTTATCTACCATACATGGATGTGGGACCAGCCCATTCCATGTCTCCATGTCTCCTTCCGGTCTAGATTGATGTGGTTTCTTTAATTCTGTAGTTGTGGGACTTCCATTCAATTGGTTTCTTATGGTTCTGAGTCATGTTCTATGGTTTAGTTGTAATTTTGATGTGATTGTGCCAGAAGGCAAGCTATGTTTACCTACACCTCCATCTGGACCAGAAGTCTCTTTCCTACTTTATTGAAAGATATTTTAGTGATATGGAATTTGAGGTATTTAATTACTTCTCTCCTGAATGTTCAAGATGGATTCCACATGGTTTTGACTTGCTGTTAAAACTTCTTCTGTGAATCTAATTGTAATTTCTTTTATTTTCAATCTGCCCTTTCTAACTGATGTTAGAATTTATTGTTTTTGATATCCTGCAATTTCATTATGTTGTGCATAATCATAGATTTACTTTTCTTGCTTTGAATTTATTGGTTGTATAGAATCTGAGACTTGGCATCTTTCATAAATTCTGGATAATATTCAGCCACCACCTTTTCTAATATATCTTTACCCCATGTTCTTTATTATCTATTTCTGGAATTCTAGAAATATTTTCTATTTTTTTCACTCTGTTTTTCAAATTTCTCAATATCTTCTTTTCTTTTTTATTTATTTCCCACCCTATAATTTCTCTATACTGCTTTCTGACTATTTCTTCAAATCTACCTTCCAGTTCATATCTACTCTCAGTAGCTAGATATAATATGTTGTTCTGTTCATTGAATTTCTATTTCAATTCATTTCTTATTTCTATTTCATTTGTAGAAGTTTAATTTTTTCAACTTGACTGGGCAGATTTGAAAATCTCTTTTTCCTTCCACATGCTCTTAAATGCTTATTTTTATTCAAATATATTTATTTTATATTCTATATTTGAATATCTGATATTTCTAATGTCTGCAGTTTTTATAAATCTACTTATATAGTTTCTTGCTTCTGATAATTCTTGCTGCTTGTTTCATTATGTATTTAGATATTTTTGTTTGTACTTTGAGCTCATATTCTTTAGAATTATATTTCTGGCATTTTTTCCCCTTATTTGGTTAGGGTGACTTCACAAATTTTTTTTTTCTGATTATCTAGGGAAGCAAACCCCTCAAGACCACTTTAAAAACTCAACTTGGAGTTCTTTATAAAACATGTGTAATAATGTTTTTCTTCTAAAACTTATATATGTGTGGTCTTTTGGATGAGACTTCTCAGGGTAAATATTTTATTTCTTATTTATCTCACCTTATCTGGAGCCAAGCATGAAATAGGGCACTTATCCTCTGCATCTCCATGTTTAGAGTAGATTTATTCTTTCCTAGTTCACCCTGGGGTTGTACTTTGAGGATTTTAGCTTCACACCAGAGTTTCTTATCTGACCTCCCACTTTACTGGGGTCCATGTTGTGTTTCCCCATTGTGGTCCAATAAAATCCAAGCTTTATATCAACAGGAATCAGTTTGAGAGCATCTTCATAGCATTCACATCCACCTGGAATTACAGTAGTTTTGGCCAATCATTTCATTGGTATCTACACTAAATTGTTAACAACATAAGGGCATGAACTTCTCTCCTTTTTGATGCTGTATCTCCAGTACTTAGAACTGTGTTTGGCACATGATAGGTGCTCAATACCTATGTGAAAAAAAATGATCATGATAGCTCCTCACAATCATCATGCCATTTAATTCTCACAACACTCTTGTTAAGTGATGGATTCCATTTTTCAGGTTAAAAAATGAAACTCAAATAATTTAAGTAATTTATATGAATTTATATAGAGTGGAAAGTGGTAGTTAATAGTTGTTTTTGGTCTTGTCTGGTACTGTTTTCACTATACCATGCGATCTCTAGAGAGGAAATTTCCCCAACATGTTTGAAACATCTTGAAGAAGCAGGAACTTCTAGCCTCTGGTTTTGGCTTGAAGGAGAATCAGCTCAGAGCTGTCCAGAGTGCTGAACTACCTAACTGTCTACTCAGTCTATGCAGTCAATGTTTCCCTTCTCACTCTGACTACCTCGAATACTAGCCACTTTACCTCAGCATATACCTGCTCATAATAGATCTTTATCATCAGCTGCCTGCACCGATATAGACCTGACCTGATCAAAACTCCACATGCACTGCCTCATTCGCCAGCATATCATGGCCTAACCCTGCCCTCTCTATCTTCTTGAATCATGTCTCTGGAAACCAGCCTCCCTGGCCATATCTCTAAAAAGACAAAAAAATGATTATAATATATTAAAAAACAAGCTCTTGGGAACCAGTTTTAAGGCTAACTAACTCTACTTTAGCATCATTTCTTAATGAAATGCATTGCAAAACTAAACTTTTTTTTATTTTCTCGTAAATATATTTTCTACTACAGTAGTAACATTTACTATATTTTTAAAAGAACATTTTTGCTAATGTTCTCAGGCAACAAATAGGTTATCTAGTGATGGAGGATTTCATGAGTTTTTAAATCCTGGAAATAAAGAAAAATACTTCACTTTCTAACTCATAAACATAATGAAAGCCCAGACTTTTTTAGCTGATTCTACACAGGAATGATGTTAAGATTTACAAATCTAAGAGAATAATAAAAAGATAGCATCTTTGGCTTTCTAAACTGTTTCTTTACTTATTAAATATTGATTTAAAATATGACATTTATAGAATTTATAAAAGAGCTCAGTGGGCATCAAAGTATCTCATTAGTATTTAACTCTTATTTCAACAATGTCTTCTGAGCCTGTAGAATGTGTTTCCTTACTAACTCACTTGACTTAAGTTATATAGGCCTTGCTCATAGTGTTTATGTAACGAGGAGAGCATGACGTTGCTCCTCTAATCTAGGGGCAAGACAGCTCTTTTTCTGGGATAGTTATCACCTGAGGGATGTATACTCTTTGTGTCACTCACTTGCTGAAGGTCAGATATCAAGCTCATTAAGGGTGTCCACTGAAAAAATATTAAAGCCAAAGGAGAGCAGCTAGAATCTAAGCAAGTGTCATGATGCCTGTCAGCTGCCTTTTATCTTGTTCTTTTTAAGCACAAATCTTCTTGAGGTGCCCATAATTTCTCTAATGAACAGAAGTAGAAAAGTCCTTAATGTCATGGGATATGAGTTTGAGAGAGGAAATAGCTATGAACATTGATGTGAAGATATGAAAGTACTTGGTATACCACCTCATTATGTCCCTGAATGTGACCTAATAAAAAGGGGAAATTAAGGGAAGTGGAGATGAGTCTTGCAGAAAGTTAAAACTATTTCTCTGGAGGTCCAAAAAATAAGCATAGCCCTCTCTTTATAGCTACAAAAATTTCCTCCTAATAGGTTCAGGTGCACTACAGTGAAATAAGCAAACAATTCCCCTACGCACATAGACACACACACAAAAATGAAAAGACTGTAAATTACTAGTGCCTTCTGCTTTTCATGCTGCTGGTATCCTAAAAATCATCAGAATTGGAAATAATCTACGCTGAATAGCTATGGGGCTCTATGTAAAAACTCCCTTAGAGCTGCTGTGGACCTAAGGCAACACTGTGGTTCTTTTCTCGTTGCTTTGCTCTCTAGCGCCACCTGGCAATCAGTTGACAAACCTCTGGTGGGGTCTGCTAATATTTAGAAAGGGAGAAAGGCTTGGAGATTTATTTCGCACTGAACAAAAGGCGTTCAGCCTTAAAGTTAGGAGCATGTGAAAAATATCAGTCTTTCCTTTCAGTTCCTCGACTTTTGAAACCACCCTTAGTTTGAAACAGGCTTTTTCCCTGAAAAAAAATAAAAGAAGTACATCAAACCAAGCATTCTGTTCAGAAGAGGAAGTGATGAAAAAATGGGAAATTAATAGAAGTGAAGACATGAGAAGAGCCCTATGTGAGTAAAAGTGGCACCTATTTTCTAAGCTGCAAGGCACAAAGCTTTGCATGAAAAGAGTGAGTGACTGACACATTTAGGTTACAACATATGCACTTGAGAGAGAGAATGAGATGCAACTCTTGCCACGGCTATTCTGAGGCTATAATTTCATGTTCTTTTTATCCTTAGTAGTGCTTGTGAGCAACCTAAAATGGGCTCCCTCATCACCCAAAGGGCCAGCCACAGTATGCTTTCCTCTTCAAGCATTTTGTAATACTAATTAACTAATTCCCAGCCACTTGCATGGAACCTGCAAAGTTTGCCAGAGGCAAACGGCTAAATAAAAGGTGACAGATTTCTCAGTTTCCAATTAGATGAAATAACACATTGGGACAACGAATAGCCTGACTTTCTAATGATGAGAGTTTTATGAGTTTTTCATTCCTGGAAAAGAAGAGCAACCCTGGACCTTTCTCTATTCACAACCAAAACAAAAGCCTAGACCCACTCTGTACATCAAAGCACACAGATCCTGCCTTTGGCAGTGACGGTTGCTGTGTGGGCTGAAAGTAAGACTTGGTCCAAAAATGCTGCTTTTGAGACTGCTTCTCCCCTACTGAAATGTCTGACAAGACACAGCACAGGGACCAAAGAGAACAACCGGCCTAATTAAATCTGTACAGGCAGCATTGTGCACTGTTCAGCAGCCCGACTCTAGCTCTGGCCCCGCCCAGCTCCCTCCTGACTTCAGTGTTTGTGCTCTGAATCTCTTGCTAGCATGGCAACTGTTGCTATGTTTGCAGTAATAAGAAGTGGGCTATGCTGGTGTCTCTGTAATGATTCAGATACAAGAGCAATGATTTCCAAATAGATTTCTGAAGCAGCTCTTACAATGGCACCGCACAGTTTAACAGATTTAATTCCTCATAGATTCTTTTCTGCTTTTACACCTCCCATGTGGACTAAATCTAACCCTCATACAATGCAAAAATGGCAACATCCTTCCTTTTGCTTGCTAGTATTTGAAAGTGGAAGTTTCCTATTAAAGAAGACATTCCACAAGTCATTATTTCTTATTATTTCCTGGAAACAATGAGATTGAGGAGATATGTATGTGTGTGTGTGTGCGCATACATATATATGTGTAAAAAATACATACATACATATAAAAATGCAGCCTGAAAAAAATGTGAACCCAGCAAAAAATTAATTCCTGTATTAATCAAAGTGGAATGAAAACCATCTACCATTAATATTCATGATACTTGCTGAGCATTTTCTATTAATGAGCAGATGTTTTAAAGGCCTTGATTGCAAAGAAGTACAAATTCACTAGTGGATATATGTTGACCTTTCTGCATTCTCATCCAAAGAGATAGTGAAAAATAATGAAATCTTTTATGCAGGAGTGGGGGGGCCTTAATTAGGAACCTATTTGCCAGCCGTTGGTAACTGCCCCGCTACATGCCACAGAATGCTAACACAGCCTAGACTCCTGAAGAGATGTGATTGAGTAAGACCACATGCACTGATGGCAATATTAACCTGGCCAAAAAGAAAGAAAAAGAAGACACATACATGTTTTTATCACTTCCTATGTTCCAGACACTATTGTGCAGTTTTTTCATGCCATTCACCTTACTGACTTATCACAACTCTTTTACGAGGTAAGATTTGTTTATCAATATTCTACAAATGAGGAAACTGGAGCTCAGAAAGGATGACTGACCTGCCCCAGGCTTTGTAGCTAGCGAATGGCCCGGAGCAGCCCGACTCCAAAGCCCACGTTCTTTGCACTACTTGCGGAGCTGCTGCAGCGTGAGAGAGCTGCTCTCATACTGATCAGCCATGTGGCATGGGCAGGTCCCTTCCTGCCTCGGGTTTCAGGATTCTCATCCACATGAAGCACATGAACTTGATCCCTGCTACTCAAGGTGCAGCCCACGAACCAGCAGCTTCAGCTTCATCTGAGAGCTTGTTAGAAACTCAGACTCCCAAGCTCCACATGGACTCTGAGTCACAAGCTCCATTTTAACAAGATTTTCACTGGCGTGAATATACACTAAAATTTAAGCAGCACAAGACTTGCCAGTCTCTATGGACTGGCCCCTTCCAGCTCAAGTATATTTAGAATGTTGTTCCTCTTACCACTATATTTCTAGATCCTACCTTTCCTCCGATGGTGTATCCCTGCTGCCTGTAAGCATTCCTCATCTCCTCCTATACCTGATAAAAGATTTCTCTCTCTTCTAAGAGAAGTTTTATTTATTTCAGTTCACTCACCACTTTTTACTTAGTATTATGTCTCTGTTGCATGTGTTTGTTGAGGAGGAGACCCATCTGCATAAAACAATTTTTTACCTCTATAGCAGCTGGCATAATGTATTACACTCAAGAAAACCTGTTGAAAGAAAAGTTAAATAAAACATTATCTTAATTTAGTTACAGATGTCATATAAGGATTTGATTGTAAGATCCTCATATTCTGCAAGCATTCTCCAAGAATTCTTTAAATATGTGTCGAAAGAGGCTTGCAAGTAGCACACATGCTGAGAGTGGTCTCTAGATTTCTCACTGCGCCCCCATTTTTTAGCACACAATTGCGAAAGATTCTGTAAAGACCAAACTCAGCTTCAAAATCTCCTCCTCTAGGAAGTCTTCCTAGATATCCTCAACTGGTTATATATCCATCAGGTTTTTTGTTGTCTTATCCTGTGCATGTTACATGAAGGCATAGAAACTATGTTATAATCATTATAATTATGTTAACTTCCCCCTTACACACACACACACACACACACACACACGCAGTATGTTCCTTGAGGTCTTCTGTCTTTCATCTTTGCATTCTTAATATTTATCACAGTGCTTGGCTTAGCGTATAGTAAGTAAGTGGTAGATATATGCATATTGAATAAATGAATGGTGTATTCAAATGCAAACTTTTAGACTCCAGAATCTCTTTTGTTGCTCCACATTAAGGTTCATTGACACCCAGGACATGGAGAAATACAGTTCTGTGGTGAGATTTAAGAAACACTTGTTTCAGCCATGTTGGCATTCACTACCAACACGGACTTAATTTAGTGTCATGTGAGCTGGTCATTTAGGCACATGAGCTCTGAGACTCAGGAACTCAAGTGCCTCAGGGATACCTAAGGTTGAAAACTGTAGCAGTGTTTTTTTTTTCTCTCTTCGTAAGTCAGACCACCATTTACTCAACATGTACAGAGCGCCTACATTGTGCCAGGAGTTTGCTAGAGACTGGAGACGTCAAGAAGAATACATAGTATAACCTTTCCTCCCCTTAAGTAGTCTACAATTAACAATAGACCCCAATGTGTTTACAAGTTATGTTGAGAAAGTATCCAGCCATATACTATGCGAAATAGACACATTTATTGAAGAAGATAGAAGATATAAGTAACATTGTACACAGGACAATGATGCCTCAGTCCCCTCCAAATAGGCACCTTGAGACCTCATGCAGTTCTCCCAATTGCCATCAGCTGCCCCGTTGCATTTTCCTGAATCTCATTGATAGTCTGAAATTTCTTCCCTTTCAAAGGTGATTTTAGTTTTGGGAAAAGCCAGAAATCACAGGGCGCCAAATCTGGGCTATAGAGGGGCTGAGTCACCTGGGTGATTTGACGTTTTCTGAAATAATTGTGCATGAGATGTGATGCATGAGTGGGCATGTTGTCATAATGAAGCTGCCAATCACCAGTTGCCCATAGCTGCAGCCCTCTGAATCATCCAAATAGTTAGCACAGAGGAATGTTCAAGCTTAATGCAACATTGGATGAAGATTCATTTCCCTACTTTCTCAGTCGTTTAGAATGTTACAGCCACACAGTACACATGCTCACTCAGCAGCATCTGCCAGCCCCACAGACTAGTACAGTGAAGTTGTCATTGTTCACTCGTGCACATTCCAGTCCACTGTCCTTGGCTGCCAGGCTACATCGATATCACGCAAATCATTCTCGTTATGTTAACAATGGTTGGACTTCTTCCAGAGAGGCCTCATATAATACAATTTGATGCATATGGTAATAGGCACGTGACTCTTAGGTCAGTAAGCACAGAAGGAGGCACTACTGACTGTGGGCAGAGATAGTCCATTGGCCTACTGCCTGGGGAGGTAGGTCCAGCAAGTCACCCATTTGTCCTTGCCTGGAAAAGACAGTGAGTTTGTGGATAAAGAACATTGGCTATGGATTGCCTGGCAATGAACCCATACACAAGAGGAAGAACAATGAAAACATAGAATTAAAGATAAGGAAATCTGGTCAGACATGGACTCATTAGCAGTACATGGTGTAAATTTAAACATAGTTTGTGGGAGAAAGTTATAAACAGAATTATCCAACTGTGCACAATTCCTCAAGTTCACATTATATCTCAGAATGGTTATTCTATAGGAGTAACCATTGCTTTTACTCTGTATATTTAAAAATAAAATGAAACAGGGAACATGTAGGTGACCATTTCATGATAAAACTACCCCTCTGGGCTGAGAAATGGCTTTGCTAAGAAGGGGAAGTCTCTGGACCTAGGGAGCCAGCCCTTTCCTGTCCTTCTGAAAGGGGAAGAGAAAAGATTTGTCTTTCTTCACCATGGTGTCAATATAAGGAATAGTAAGTGGGGAAGAGGAAAGATCGTGTCTTGCTTGCCTACTCAATACATTATTAGTTGCCTAACACCTCGTTAGTGAGCTCTCAGTTAACACTAATGTATCCTTAGAAAAGTTTTCAGCTGAAAGTAATAGAAAACTCAATGAATAATTGTCTAATAAATCAGCGGCTTGCTTTTCACACATAACAAGAAGTTTATGAGGAGACAGTCATGGCGGTGGCGCTACTGCTTGTCAGGCCACAGCAGGCTCGGGCTCGTTTTCTCTCCTTCTCCCTCTTCAACATACTGGTCTGTCTTTATCACGTTTGCCGCAACATGGTAACAAAATGAATGCTACAGCTCCAGTCATCAAGTCTCCATTCAAGGCGGGAAAGGGGGCTAGTGTGCACCGCCATGGTTTTCTGTCCTGTATCCTTTCGGCAGAAAATCAAACGTCTTCTGACAGTGACTTCATTGTCAGAACCTGGTCCAGGGAAAGTGCCCTTCAGATGAGAGGCTGGGAAGGAAGAGGATGGTTTTTGGACCACAGAAGTGGGAACTGGTGTGCTAACTGGAAAAGAGTATGCATCTTGAAGCCAGAGATATTTGTGTTCAGATCCCAGTTCTGCCTCCTAAGAACAGTATAAACTTTGGCCTGCCTGGGCTTACTATAAAATAGGTATCATGATATTACCTTGTCTGGTTTTTGCAGGGATTGGAGAAAATACACATAAAACACTTAATACCACCCTTTGAAAGCTTGTGTATTTTTGTTTTAAAATAAAGATAATTGTCCACTATTACGTAGTTCTACCCAGAGATGGATGAACACCTTTCTGAGGCTGAGATGAAAAACCTTATGCCTACCTGGATTTCAGAACCCTAATTCAGACACTCTCTTCTCCTTTTCATCACTTACTCTCTTTGAGATAGTAAGACACTCCTTTTTCTCGTAAATAGATGCTTTACCCATGTGTTTCTCGTAGCTTTTCCTTACCTACGGACACTGCTCATTTGTCAAATTCAACAATGCTGACCATTCAAAAAAAAACTGCCTTTTGGATTAAAGTCAGGATTTCTGTGTGTTTTCTACTGAGCAGCTATTTACATAAAAATGACAGAAATTGAGGGAAATGACTTTTGAGGATTCAATTCTTCTTTCTCTGTAATCCTTGAAAAGAAAACTGTAGCTAATTGTGAATGTGCCTGCTAAGTGCTAGCGTACTACGTGAAAATGGAAAGGATTGAAAGTACCAAGAAATAAAAAGTCTAAATACGTTGGTTTTACGCAAATGAACATTTTTCATTGTATATTAAAAAACAGGGTTTTTTATTGCTCAGGGAGAGATGATTCTTAAACTTTCTTCTTCAATACTGTTTTATCAGATACATAGAGTAAAAATGATAGAATCATAAAAGAAGTAAAATAAACATTGATAAAAAATCATGTTAAGATGTTGGTTGTTGCCTCTAACCTGACATATGTGGAGGAATATGGCGCTTGACTAGGAAAGCACTATGAATTACTTTTGGGTATTGAGTAATCTGAATTTCATTTTTTAGACAAGTTTTCTGCTGCTTGTATGTTTCTTGACTATCTTTCCTTGTGAAAGTGTAAACAGTTCTGAGGGTAAACACTCCCTAGAGAAGTTGACTACACTGTTCACCTCTCATTGTTTACTTACAGAGAGATCTTTAGACAAAGGGCAATAACTTCCCACCCTTTTTCTTATATCCAGACAAAAGTAAAAAAAAAAAAAAGAAAGAAAGAAATAATTGAAATATTATCAAGTTTCTTGTTTTATTTTGTTTTTTCAATTACTATTTATTGAATTAGGCTAGCACCTTATACTATAATTTGTTCTAAAGTAGAAAGACCAATGTGTTATATTTGTGTACATAAACTCTTTATCTTAGGCAAAGAAACATAGAAATGTAAGCAGTATACAGTTTGCTTTGATATAGCTGGAATTGGAAAGCTCATAAAATTAATCAATTACCTCACAAATACGTGTTGAGCTCTTACTAGCATACGACACTGTGTCTGGCTCAGAGGGGAGAGAGAGAGAGAGAGAGAGTGTGTGTGTGTATGTATACATATTTATATATTTTTGATAGCTAATCTTGTATAAACACTCCTAACAAAAGAGGACATTATCTTTTGTTCTTTCTTTCCTCTTTGTGTTTCCCTTATTTTCTCTATTTAAAAGGTAACAATATTTTACTTGTAGATGAGAAAAACTCAATATGTGGTCATGTTCTCTTAATACTGTAATCCCTTCATTTTCCTGATTCTACTGAATCTTTCTTTAGGTTGTTCCACTGAAGATGCATTCATTTAACATTTATTAAGCATCTACTATGTGCTGAATCCTAGAGTGGACATTGGTAACACAAAGATGGATAGCATACCTCCGTAGCCCTGAGAGAAGTCAGTCTAGTGAGGAGGTCAGGGAAGGCAACATGAAGTACCGAACCAGGTGTAGGATGTCCCAGGAGCCTGGGGAGAGCCAAAGGAGGCATCCTGCAGCCACTGCTGTTTAACTTAAATGTGGGAGAACTAGCCAGCTAGAGAGAAAAGGAAAGGTGTACTAGGGAAAGGAGCAGCGGGGGCAAAGGCAGAGAGATGGAAACCTGTATGGTGCATCTGGAGAAACAGCAAAGAGTTCGGTGTAGTGAGAGCAGAAAAGATGCGTGGAAATTTAAAGTGGACAAAAGTAGACATAATAGAAAAACATGGAGACCAGTGAGTTCAGTATCCAAGGGAAATTGGAAGGAAGAGAATAGCTTCCCTTTATCCAGCTTCCCCTCTGGTCACTAAGACCTCAGACTCTTCACCCAGGCAGTAGGCACGTGAGGCTCTGGGGGGCACTAGATACAGGAACCCGTTGTCTGTGTCGAAGTTGCACAGGGGCATGACCCTAAATTCTGACTGACAGCAAATGAGCGTGGTCTGTGCAGCTGTGTTTAGAATGGGTCATTTGAAAGATGCAGGTGGGTAGACAAAGTATGGTGATAACAGTGAGACCTGAGTGACACAGACACAGTAACGTTCCACCTGGACCCAAGATTGGCCCCTGAAACCATGCAAACCCGGCTCTCGGCACTCAGCTAATACTGTATTGATGGCACCATTCACATGATCATCTGTTTATGAAGCTATCTCTTTAAATGACGAGGAAAAGGAAATCAAGATAGAAAGATACAGACATCATGATTTTTTTTTAAATGGAATTAACTCACCAAAAGGTTTCACAGCTTCTAGTTTGTTAGTCTCTACATTGAAAGGTGGATGATGAAGCTGAGACCCACTGAGTTAACTGCCCGGCATCTCAGCCATATGCCCTATTTCTCTTTACATGCATCTCTACTCCCACATCATTCCCATCTGCCTTCATTTTTAGTGCCTGGAATAGCACTTGGCACATGGTAGTTCCTCATCAAAAGTTCATTGAGTGAAAAAACCAACACCTACCACTGACAAAGTGCTATTTATACTGTTCTGGCTTCCCTGTTGGGAGCTCCATACTATGTTCTTCAAAATGGGCATTTCACTGCGGCATGCCTCTCCCTCCGTATGGGAAACTCCTCCCTTAACAAGCCTTGTGACTGAGCAGCACCCAGACTGGTCCCTGTCTGCACCTCACCCAGATGAATGGCTCACCATGGAAAACCACAGCTGACTCTTGCCATTTCAGGAGCCTTGCTGATGACAAGACACAAAGAGAAATCCACTCTTGGCTCCTTAACGTTGATGCTAGTTTTGGATTATTAACAAAGGCTTTGTCAAAAGATTGGGTTGTTAGATCAACTGAATACACAGGCTTCTCAGTCCGTGCTGCTTGACTGGCCTGAGACAACAGCAGAAGTGCCCGAGACGAGGAGCTGGTTGTGGAGAAAGTTGGCACAACCTGGCAGGCCACATGTGCTTTTCTGGTTTGTTCACTCAGCTAAAATTTTTTGAACACTTCTAGTGGGATTTGGGCATGTACTTGACTGAAGCTCCATCCCTTCCCTCAATGGAAAAATATTTTAATCCAGTACACGAAGTGCTCTTACCAAAATGAGTCCGTGAGAAGGTGGAGAAACAGAGGCACTGCTAGGAGCTGAGAGCCTGATGCTGACTCTCTTGTACTGCAATGTTCTCTTGGGAGAAAATATTTGTTCAGCAAGCACATGTCTGCAAAAATGTAGTTTCTTTTCCTTCCTTCCTTCTTCTTCTTTTCCTCCTCCCTTCTACTCTAAACCAAACCTAAGCAAGTCTGCTATCCAGAGGCAGCTGTTGCTACAATGTGGGAGTGTTAAATGTTTAACATCTTGTCACTTGCAAAACTGATGGAGTCATCCTTTTTGTTTCAGAGTTTCGTGTTTAGGGGCTGAAAAGCTAGATTGATGAGCATTACCAGAGAGAAATATTTTTTGAGAAGTAAGTGAAGCTGATGACACAGTACTTTACAGTTTAGTGAAATTCAGCAAATCTAATTCTATTATGCTGTCAAAGTTTCACAAAAGGAAGACCTGAAAGCATATTTAAGATGAATCTTTAAAGATTTCGGAAGCCACACCACATCTGCAAAGATCAGATGCATCTGGCCCTGACAGACCTTTGTTTTTTTACACAAGAAGGGGAGTAAATAATCTCCCAAGAACTAATTAAGCTTAAATAAAGTTATCTTGGTGATGCAGTGCCTGCCTCTTTTCCCTTGAAGAGGTTGCCATGCAGTAAGCCATACCATGTTTTTTAATTCAAAGGCTTTTCAAAGTTTACACGGCTGGATGTTTCCAGGCACACCAAAATAGAAGCTTCCTTTATGAATCATCGAAGAGAGTACAGAGTACAGAAATGCAGATTTTATAGAGCTTTTAAAGGCAGATCATTGAAGCCCTTGTTTACTTTCATGATCACATAGGAGATATGGCCTAATGAATGCATCCTCACCAAAATGTCAGGAGCAATTGTTTTGAAGCATTTACCCACAACTCTGTGTTTTCAGTTGAGGTTCACAGGCTGACAAACTGGAAGGGCTTTATGATGCCATTGGCAGTTGGTGGGACTGAAATGTTTATTATTAACTCCAAGAGAATCATTGATGTGAGTGAAGGTTCTTTTCAATAGATATTTTTCTCCACTATTTAATAATCATTCATCAAAGAAAGAAATTCTCACTAGAATTTGTTGAGAACTTGCAATGTAGTGTATATTAATTTGATATTCCCAGGTTGTAGGAATTTAATATTCCTGCAAGGTAGGTATTATCTTTATTTTGAAGGTGGCAAAACTGGTCATAACATTTAGGAAGTGTGCCCTGAGATAGCAAGCAGGGAAGTGGGGGTCGGCCCCAGTCTGACTAACCCAAAACCCACATGTGCTCTGTCCAAGACAGCATAAGAAATCCTGTTTGGAGTTCATGTTGAAAACAAAGTCAAGGGTGTGGTAGAAATAGGAGGGGACTTTCTGGGTCAAATTGTGTTCCTCAAAAAGACATGTGGAATTCCTACCCCCTACTACCTCACAGCGTGATCTTACTTGGAAATAGGGTCATCACGGATGTGATAAATTAAGCTGTGGTCATACTGGAGAAATGTGGCCCTTAATCCAATATGACTCATGTTCTAATCAGAAGAAGAGAGAGGCACCCTGGAGAATGCCAGGTGAGGACAACCGAGGCAGAGGTGACGCATGTACCAGTCAGGCACATCAAGAAGCTGGAGACAGGCGTAGATCAGACTCCGCCTCAGAGCCCTCAGAAGGAACCAACCCTGCCAACACCTTGACTTTGGACTTGTAGCCTCCAGAGCTGTGAGAAAATAAATTTCTGTTGTTTTAAGCTGCTTGCTTTGTGGAACTCTGTTACAAAAGCTCTAGAAAGAAAACTAAGACAAGGGATGCTAGGACTTTCTAGAGCCCAGGAAGAAAGCAAGCCCAGGACTTGATATTTGGCCAGTGCCCTGCATGAGGAGCAGCAGTCACTTGTTATTTTTCCTCCGTCATTTGTGGTTCTACGGAAAACCCACACTTAAACCAATACAAGATGTGAAAGCCATATTATTGGTTCCTTCTCATAAAAAAATATGCAACTAACCAAAGTTACAGTTAAATTTTAACATTTTATAATGCCCGTGAATGTCACAATGACACTGGGAGAGGACGTTTTAACTGAGGTTCCACTGGTGTCTCTCTGATGGTTGCCGTTGGCAACCGGTCCTATAACGAGCACGGTGAAGACCTAATGAGGGCAGGAGTCAGGAAGAGATTGCAGGTAATGGAGGTCAAACACAACTGAGGTCAGGCAGGTGACTGATGTCGGATGTCGTCAACCTAAGGAGATCAAGGTTTGAGGTGGGCAGGGACAACAGGTGAAGGCTGGAGACAACACTGATGGAAATAATTAAAAGCTGGATCTGACAAGGACGTTTGAACAAGGTCAAACAGTAAGTATGATAAAATCTAAGGTGAGTCGAACGTTTTCATCTTCAGAAACTTAGTCTTCCTCAGTTGGCTCTTTCTTTAGAGTGATCTTCAGTTGTTAAAAGCTCTATAACTTACCCATGCGAGCCTAATACCTCGTGGAGCCAGTTTACCTCACTTATTCCCTCAGGATGAAGAGATCTGACTCGGTGGGGAAGGAGGAGGGCGCCTTTCACGGAGGCTGTTAATGAGGAGCAGCACCGAGGTCTTTAGGGGCCTCCGCGGGAGGGGCAGGAGAAACCACCCACTTACTCACTGATGAAGTCATCCTCTGGGGGCCTGGGCTAGACCTGGGCTGAAGAGGGGAACCCGAAGTTCAGATCATCCATATCTATGCTTTTTACTGATGATAACCCTGGCAATTCTTCGCTGCGGCCTAGAGAGGGAAAGGGGCTGCCTAGTGGCGGAAGAGATCAGTTATGATATTGTCAGAATCAGACTTCAGTTCGTCTTGCTAGGTTTAAAGGAGGAATGACGAGTCACGGGGAGCATTACAGGTGACAACTGATAACATGGTACCTACTCCACATATAAAGATGGCATTACATATTCCCCAACACTAGTTCAAACCATTTATTTCTCCAGTTGTTTGCATAATATTTACATTTATTACTATAAATATAAAGTATTTAACACAATATAATATATACATATGATACTGTCATAATCTTTATATCGCTATCATGAATGTGCCCTCACACATCCACACTCTTTCCCCAACTCTTATTATGACAGGGCAGAACAGTTTATTTATGGGGTTTTCCAGTGTTAAAACATCCTGCATAGGTGGCATGGGCTTATTGACTATCCTCACAAGTGATCTCAGTGATTGTTAACCACAAGACAGACAATGTTCTCCCTAGCAACCTCTCTCCAAACGTGACAGAAGTCTAAAGGAAATATTTACAGCGTATGTTCCCATGAGCAACGTTACAAGGAAACACTGATAATAATTCAAAACAAAACAGAAACATCATTGTCCCCACCTTGGTTAATAGAGATTATGCATAGCTTGTCCCCATTTCTGCAGATGTGACTCATTATTATGTGTCACAGGAATTCTCAACACCTGTAGGCACTTTCCACGTGCAGTGACTCTGTAGGGGCAATTTTTTAAAGGAGGTTAATAACATTAATCCCATTTCACAGATGGGAATACAAGCAACTGGTTTATCATGTTTTCTCAGGTCATATAGTAAATCAATGCCTCATTAACATTCATTAAAATTTTCACTCTGTTCAATTTCGAACTAAGCTCCTTCCCTAAGGCACTTAATTAGCATCAGGAATTTTCTGGCGTTCACTCTTCACTGATTCATATGCCAAACAGTGCAGCCCATATATGAGCAAGCCAGAGTGTTAGTGGTACCAGGCCTGCCAGGAATGGTGCATGGGTCGACTGAGCCAGCCTGCAGAAAGTAGTTTAGGACCAGTGTAGGGGCGGCCTTTAATAATAACAGTTACTAGTAATAGTGGTATTTATGGAGGGCTCTGTGTGGGTAAGCCCCTGTGTTGAGCATTTGATTTGCTGTTCATATCTCGAAGTGGCAACCTTAATTAGTCCCCATTTTTAAAATGAGGAAACTGAAGCCCAGAGAGTGACTTGTGTAAGGAATGCAGCCGGTAACCAGAAAGGATTTGGGACGAGACCAACTGAGGCTAAGAGTTCATGGTCTCAATCACTAAGTTAGTGCTTTTCAAATTTCAGTGTGCATCGGAATTACCTGGAAGACTTCTTCAAGCACAAATTGTTGGGTCCACTCTCAGAGTTTCTGATTGGGTAGATGTGATGCAGAGTCAAAAATCTGTATTTTTTAACCAATTCCCAGAGGATGCTGAGGCTGATGGTCCAGATACCACATATAGAGAACTGCTCTGAGTGATATTGTTACTTAAAGTCATCATCTTTGACTGTTTCAGCACACAGTAGGAGGCCATTCAAAGCTGTTGAGCGAGCAGTGACCTGGCCGGAGTTCTGCTTTTAAAAGATTAATCTGGCAGCTTTGTAGAAGGTGCCAGAGGACAGATGGCAGAGCAGGAGGTTCTCAGCTCAGGCAAATAGAAACAGAGAGACGGCAATAGACATTGAGAAATATTGGCCCAGTGGAGTGGAGTGAGAGGATTTGCTGATTGATTGAGCAGAAAGGGGTCATCAGAGGTGACTCTCTACTTTTTGGTTGAGGTGACTAGAAGAATTGTTGAGCTATTAACAGCAATTTAGAGGACAGGAGGGAGATCTACCTTCTTGTGTATTTCATCTCCTGTATCCACATAACTTCCTACAGTTTGCTCCCTTTATTTATTGTTTTTTATTTACGAGAGTTCCACAGCATTTTCCTTCTTCTTCTTTACCTACGGGACCAATGTATCCAACGGGCAACTACAGACTTTCTCTCTGCTGAGATGCTGTTCTTTTTTCTAGAAGTTGTCTGACTTCCCCACACCCGCCATCACCTCCTCCTTTGCAGCACAGCAGTGGAGTTCATGTCTGTCCAAGGCTCTTAGTGGGGGTTACTGATCATGACAAAGTTATGGGTTCTGGGCTGTGCCTGAGGCCTGGATGGGGAACATACTGTCAGGGATGGAGGCTTCATATTCCAACATAAACGGTGTTCAAAATAATGTCTGTGTTTTTAAGTTCAAAATTATTGCATTCTTTCTTGGTCTCACATTTAGCTTTTAAGCAATTTCTATTTTCGTAAGTATAAGATGGACTTTTAAAACACCAGTTACAAATATGCAGCCTTAAGAGAGTATTTAGTCTTCAATTTAAAACAAATTACCTTACCTTAAAAGTGCAATATTTAGAAGTCCTTAAATTGATTTTCCTAAACTAAAATAATAGGAAAGCAAGAATAACAGAAAACTTCTGAGAATCTCTTCATAAAACAAATGGTTTTTACAAAACAATCCTGCAGAATGTACCTTTAAAAGAAAATTCAATGTTATATATGGAATTCTCCTAAATTGAGGGCAAAGATTCAGAATGAGGATATATTTTGGCTGAGATATACCAAAGGTTAACATTTATAATGTTCACCATTCTATTGTGAAATGTTTGTTATCGACACCTGGGTTTTGATCGACAATTTATTTTTTCCAAAAATTGACGGAACTAGGGTGTGGAAGTGTAACTGCATGACATTTAGATACACTTACAGAATTCACTTGACCTTGCTTCATACTTTTCAGACTTTTCTGAAAAATTTGAGACCACCGTTTTTCTTGGCCCCTCCAAAACTCTCTAAAACTTCCTGACTCTGCTTCTGTTGAGCTTCGAGTAGAGAAATGGTGCCTGTCCTTTCTGAGCAGCAGCTTCCTGTCTTCCAGGCCTGGCTCCAGCCATCCAGGTCCCTCTGCCTTTTTCCTCCTCCGGCCCTGCTTGTCTCCTTCAACCCCCTTCTTCCCTCTTATCCTCTGACACAAACGTTGTCTCACAACTTTAAAATAGCAACAAGCTTATTATTCTGCTTCCATTTTTAATATACTGAGAGCAAAAGAGAGTGAAGAAGGAAGGGAGGCTTGGAACATAAGAAGTAGAGGAGTCGTGGCCCACTGAGTAGGGAAGAAATGCTCTAAAGGCCTCTTTACCAGGGACTGCGTCCAACACACGTCAGGGACCTGCATTCTGCATCTAGACGCCACGCTTCTGATCAGCCACAGCCTTGGCCTCAGCACACTGCCCACTTTTGTCTTTTTGGTAAATATGTACAGTTTCTGAAGAACTCAGATTAGTCACCAACTTCAAGACTCAAGGTTTCCAAATGGTATCTATTTGTTATTCTTTCTTAAAATACAAAAGAAACCTCTTTTCTGGGCCTGGTGCCTTCGAGAGCTGCAGCCAGCGCTTGGGCTGCGGATGGAGAGCGTGCTAGTCCAGAGTCCCCTCCACGCTGTAACACGTCTAAGCAGTTGGGTGTGGGGGACTTGAAGGCAGGCTACCTAAGGCAGGGGAGCCCCTCACTGAACTCAGACCTGGAAGGTCCATGTGGAGCTGATTCTTTTCGGGGTGTTTGTTCGAGGTTTTAGTTTGCTCAATTGTAAAGGGTGGTGACATGGGGGCAGAGGTAAAGACTCTGGAATAGGGCCCGGGTCCCGAAGCCGTGTCAGGGTCCTGTCCCTCAGAGCGCAGGCAGAGCTCCTCTGGGTTCTGGGTGCCCTGACTGGACGGCGTTCCTGTAGTGTTTTTCCTCTGGGCAACAGCGCTACCCCCAGCTTCGACTTAGAGCATTCTTAGAAAGACTCCCTCTCTCCATCACCACAGGACTTTGCAGAGGTGAAATTACAGTGTCGGTGGAGGCTGAGCGGAGCAGTGGTGAGGGGCACACTCGCCCAGGTGGGTGGGCTGGGTTCCTATTCTGACTGTGCCAGTTCCTATGTGTGATGTCAGCCGAGCTCATTAACCTCTTTATGTTTGCTTCCTCATCTATAAAATGGGGGAGCAACAGTACTTTATGATTATTGTGAAGATTTAATAAAACAAACTATGTAAGTCACTTAACATAAAATCTGGCCCATAGTCACAGCTCAATAAATGTTAGCTGCTATGTGAAATATACATTCTACTACAATAAATTCTTACCTTATCACATACACAAGCAAATATTTATATTATATTATATTATTATATTATATTATATTATATTAAATGCTATTCCCATAAAGCCTTTTCCATCTCTTTTCTTTCTTCCTTCTTAATTGATGAGGACTCCCTATATTTCAGGCAAGGAGGATATGCTGTTCAGCCAGATGGACTCACCGAGTTGGTAAATAGGCTATTTCAGCAAAACATGGTATATTTTATGACATGAGGGGCACAGGACCAAGTAGTAAATGCGTGAATGAATAAATGAGTGAGTAAATGTTTCTAGCTATTCCTACTGAGATATTAAGCATTTGGATCCTTGAGAATAAGTAAAATTTCTTTAAAATCCGTGCTAGTCTAGTCACAATGTCATTTCTGCTATGAATCATAACTACTCCAAAGCCCAGAGTGACTGTGGGTATGCATCCAACTGTTGTCAATCTTCCAAACAGGTAGCTGGGTTCCAGATAGAGCAAAACATCCAGGTGAGGAAGGTAGATCAATATCTTTCCACACATAGATGGCAAGAAGTAATTACTATCTGCCTTAGCTCCTACCCTTCTCACTTTTCCAACTCTCCTGCTGAGATTCACTGGCCAGGGACTGTTCTTTAAAAAAAAAAAAAAAATCTGGTTTAGCTCTATTGGAAACTTACAGCAGGTGAAGCATTCAGGCCCATGATGAATCGGGGCCAGACACAAATAGAAGGCTGTAGACTCAAGGGCTTCAAAGAGAGACATTTAGGGCAGTTCTGTGCTTGGAGCTGCTGCTTGCACTTGCTAAGAGCCAGACTCCAAAAGACACAGCTGCTGCAAGGGCGCATAAATAGGAGAAGCGTTGTTCCCAGCGTTCCTATGGGAACCCACAGCAGCTCGGATTACCCGTTCCCCAGACACGGTTTCCTTTCAGCTTGCTGTCTTATATTAAAAGGCAGACGAAGAGGTACACTTCCAGAGCGGTGCTTGGGGGATATTTGTAGTGGGAGTTGCATGACTAATGCTCCCAACCCAGTACAGAAGGCTTACTCCTCAGGATAGTGTACATTTTAAACGTAGCGTGAAAAAGAGGGAAAATCTGTCTTTTCCCCTCATATTCTAAAAATGTAAGTGGTTTATATTTTAGTATCTAAAATATGAAAGTGTATGTGTGTGTGTGTGTGTGTGTGTCTATCAGAGAGAGAGGCAGAGACAGAGAGACAGAGACAGACAGAGAAAAATATTTCAGGAGGCAATCCCAGAATAACATACTCATTTTCTGATTGGAATATTGATGGTGTGATTCAAATCTGAATTAAAATTGGTGTTTCTATAGGTTCAGAATGTGTTTTCTTTTTACCTTAGCTCCTGACTTCAGTGAAAACTTTGCCTATAAAGGGAATTCAAGATTAGACTGAGACAAGATAACACCCAGCATGGCATGATCCAAAGCTTCAATGGGTTCATAACCAGGAGCTCAAATTCCTAACATCAAGTCCAGTTGTTCACTGGAAATTGGAAAATCCAAATTATTAATGAGAGGGAAGAACCCCAAGTGTTCTCTGCACTCCTGCAGATCACAAGGCTTGCCGTAACGCAGCAACACGGCAGAGCAGGAAAACAATGAGCCCAGTGTGTGTGGCCACCCTTCTCCTCCCTACTCCTGGCCAGGTCATCTCAGACAAATCACCTGACCCTTTTGCCCTTCTGTTTCTTCATAATAATAACAACAATCCATAATAATAATAATACCTGCCCCACATGGTTGCTATGAAGATTGAGTGAGCAATTAAATATCCATGTGAAAAAGATGTTCTAACACTTGCGATTTAGAAAGCACTTTTATAGACATTATCCTAACTGACACTTCTATGGAACTCATGGCTTTGTAAAGACATGTATTACAAAACTGTGATTGTCATATCTGTGTCTTGCTATATTCTCTAGGTTACGTATCCAAGAGAACAAAGCGCTTCTGCCAAGCCACAATTCCAAAGGCACGGGTCAATTTGCAGCTCTTGCTTTCACTAGAGAAGTGTATTTGCAAAACTGGGCTTTTGGCAAGAGCTCTACTATGGCCAGACACAGACACAGTTCAGTAATTTTTATTGCAGTGTCCACAAAGTCTCCCGTGAATTCTTCTATGTGAGAAGTCTTTAAAACACACAGTAACTGCGTAGTAATTGGCCCCAGCTAGTACTTGGAAGCACTCAGAAGAGCCCGTTTGGTGTTTAGCAGCCAGGTCTCTGCCTCATTCACCTGGTGAGGGACCCCTGCAGGGGGGATGCCTCGGTGGACCTGCCTCAAGGAGACTGGTGTTGGCTCTTCCGACAAGGTGGCACAAATGCTCTACACCTGGTACTGCGTGGACTCCAGGGTTGCTCCCTAGTCCTACTGGCTATGGCCGGACCTCTGGTAGGTCCAACTGGTAATTCATGAGGGGCCCCCACACAGCCATTCCTATTCAAAACTGCACAAGAAAATGCATTAGCAAAAAGTCACACAACCTCTCCAGAAAGAGTCTCGTAAAAGATTTTCCATTTTTTTCTCAGACTGGGGGTATTCTTAAATTTGATGAATTTATTTATTTAGCAAACACTTTTCCAGGGCTTGCATCCCTAAGCTCTGCCATACAGGAATATAATCTCTTCCCTCACAGAGCTTTTGTTCTAGTCAGGGAGATAAGTGATAGACTTTTTCTTTTAAGTAAATTATATAGTATTTTAGAGCATGAGTGGGAGATAAAGGAATGCAGGGAGAGATGTGGTCTGCAATTTTAAACAGAATGGTCAGAGAAAACCTCACCCAGAAGTAGTATTTCAGCAAAGATGTAAACACAGTGAAGGAGAAAACCACAGGCCCCTGGGGAAGAACATTCCAGATTGTGGGAACAGTAAGCACAAATCCCCTGAGTGAGATGATGTCTGTGAACTCAGGGAAGAGCCAGGACACCAGAGGGGCAAAGCGGCATAAGAAAGAGTAATAGGAGACACAGCAGGGAATTGATGGGGGTGGTGGACAGATTATAAAGGAGGTGCAGGCTGTTGGGAGAGCTAGGGCATTTACTGAGACTGCACTGCAGGCCACTGGAAGGATCCGAGCAGAGAAGTGACATGAATGGGCTGCTTTGTGTGTGTGTGTGTGTGTGTGTGTGTGTGTGTGTGTGTGTGTGTGTGTGTGTTTCATCACCATTTGTCCCCTTTATATCCTCTTCTACCTCCTCCAACCCTCCCCCCCACAATCACCGCACTGTCGTCCACGTCCATGAGTCCTTTTTCTTTTTCGCTAGAGGCTTACTCTACTTGTGTACTTTATGGCACTGAGAGGAATGGTGGGCAATTAGTTTGCCCTTTAAACCTACTTTCCTCTCATTGAATTAGTTAATATTTTATTCAACAATGGCTGTGGGCTGAACACTGGGGGAGATAGCAAGTGAAAAAAGCAGTGATAAATACTGTGATAAAGAACATACTAAAGAGGGCTGCTAGCCAAGTACTGGGGAGAAGGAAGCTGAGGCCCGAAGATGAGCACATTATCCAATGGGAGAAGAGAAAAGGAGAATGCTATAAGCAGAAATGGTCATAAGAATGAGAACAGTGCACACTAGGGATTCTCCTACATACTTTACATGTGTATCATTACATAATCCACACAGAAATCCTACCTATATGATAGGTACTATTACTATCATCCACTGTACAGAAAGGGAAACTGAAGCACAGGAAAGTTAAGTAATTTCATCAAAAGCTACAACTACGCAATGTAGGTGCCTGGAGTGGAAACCTGACTGTCTGACTCAGGCCTTGTGCTCCTAATCACTCGGCAAACCTGCACAGAGGACGGGCTGAGCGATGAGGCTGGAGAAATGACCGAGAGTTCAATTCTACCAAGTTCATTATTTACATATATTTTGAGAGATAAATAACACCAGGCCCCAAACGCCAAGGCTAAGAGATAAATAAGAAAGCATAACTCCTATTCTGAAGGTGTGTTCAGTCTGGCATGCCACGATCAAGGCTTAATAAACACCACGATGAGAATGACCGTGGAGGCCCAGCAGTGCGGAGGCTCAGAGCACTTCTTACAGAATCTACAGCCATGCTCCCGCCGCCGACACAGCAGGCGGGAACACCGACCTTCTCAGCAGAAAACACCAACCCCTGGTTCGCCCCAGGGTTCAGAGAAGCACACAGCACATCACACCAAAGTGGGGTGAGACAACCCCCACATTATTGGCAGGAGAAGAGTTTTTCTGTTAGAACAAGGCACTCTAGCAACATAATACCATTTTGTTATTCAGGGTCTGACAGCATAGAATACACAGGGGGAGAGAGAAAAGCTTTGGTGTTGTGTGATGAGGCAAAAGGTCCCAGCGGTTTGGCATACATGCACTTAAAACAAACATTGCTTGTAATTTGTAACCTCCTTAGGGTGTTTCAAATGGTTTGTGAAGATCAATGTTCTGCATGTTCAAAGAGTTTAGGGAGTTTTAAACCTTCCCATCCAAACTGGCCTGTCACAAAGAACAAAAGAATATGGAATTTCTTGCAGGCATCTGAATTCACACAATGGAGCCTAGAGATGTAATATCATCAAAGATGGACTTTGAACTTCCATCAAACCAAAAGGGGAAATGCATATGTACTGCTCTATAGGTGCCTATCTAGTTTTTGCTTTCATCTTTCATCAATAAAATTGGTTTTGTGATTTTTATTTATGTACCCACCCAGTGGCCATTATTATAAAGTAGTAGTTAAAAGCACGGGTTCAGGTGATTCTGAGTTCGAATTTGAGTTCAACCATGTATAAGCCATGTGACCTTGGGCAAGTTGGTTGGGCTCTCCAAGCCTCAAATGCCTTGTCCATAGGATGAAAATAAGAATATCACCTTCTATATAGTGTCGAAATGAGGGTTAAGTGAGAATACAACTTGTACATGTCTGATATATAGTAAACACTGAATAAATGTAAACTATGTATTTTTTCTCTTTTGCCATTAGCACGTTTTAGTCTTTATTATTCAACTTGGAGATAAACAAAATGAAAGATGAGTGGAGATCCTATTTCCATTGAGACAGAATTGTTTGGCTCAGAGGTGGAAGGCAGATTAGGGAAGAAACACTCATCGGGTTCACCCACTGCTCTGAAGGAGTGATCAATAAACTAGGGTCCAAGTCCAAATCCAACTCCTTGCCTGTGTTTTTTCTGGGTTTTGTTTTGTTTTGTTTTGTTTTGTTTTCATTTTAGTGGGACACAGTCTCGCTCATTTGTTTACATGTTGCCTGTGTCTGCTTTTAGCTACAACAGCAGAGTTGGATAGTCACAACACAGACCATACGATCTGCAAAGCCTAAAATATTTACTATCCGGCCCTTTACTGGAAAATTTTTCTAGCCTCTGCTCTAGACACATTAAAAAATCTACTAATTCCAAGTCGCATAGCTCTGAAACTGCAAACATTGGAAACTCATCTCCCCATGGAAAAATATAAAGGCTACCTTACACAAGTCAACACATTTACTCCGACTAGTCAATGCCAGGGGCTGTGTGAGGCCCCAGAGGATACAGAAACTTATAAGGGGCCTCCCCATGAGCAGTCCAGAGCCCGTTGTGGATCAGATGACTATGTAATATGAAACAAGGTCTGTGCCAATGATGAGAGCAAATGGTTGGGGCACCACTGAGGCCACTGAGGTCCCTTCTCCTTTTCCACAAGGCCATCACTTCTATCACAGAAGAGGGGAAGGTTTAAACCGAGACTCACTTTCATATCCGTAAGACTACACGAGAAGCACTGAGTGGGTGCTGATTGCTCGAACAGAGAATCGTTCTCAGATTTCTCTGGCAGTGATGTGGAGGGTGAAATGGGCTAGACAGGGAATGTGAACTGGGAGACTTGCAGAGCTCACTGCTCTAGTAACAAACAATAGAAATGATCCCTGAAAGTATAGTCTTGAGAGCTCACTCCTCTAACACATGCACCAGCTGTCAGTACAGGCTGACCTTGAGAACGGCTGAAGAAATGGAAGGAGGTTTACCATGAATTAGAGGTAAACAAACAGATAAACATGAATAAAGTTTCAAGGGAGGAATCATCGTTCACTTATTCAATCATTTTTTTAATGCATATTTATTGTATTAAATACAACAGGACTAACTAGTACAACTAGTGTTGTGTTAAATACAATACCGGTACAGGACAATTGGTTTAAGGCACTGGGGATCAAGACCCAGTAGTAAGCCAGCAGACAAGTTCCCGCTGTTGTGCAGCTCACACCCTAGTCCGGAGAGGCAGGCTATCTTAGTCTGCATTCCTCCACAAACGGGCCACGACACAAGGATTTGAGTGTGAATTGTTTTCTGGGACATGATCTCAAGAAGGACAATGAAAGAAAGAAGGAAGGAAAGTAAATAAGGAGTACACTAATGAAAAAGTCACTGCTGTGGGCAACCCAGGCTTAAATTCATTTTGTAATCAACCTCTAGGGGTATAGAACATGCCTTAGAATTGTCAAAAGAATGTTAACTCTCCCTCCCCTCTTTCAAGGATAGAGACATGGGAAACTATGAGCGTGTATAGAAACTTCTGAAGGTGACTTTCCAAGTAGGTCAGGTCTATGAACAGAATACTGTACCTGCCTATACAGGTGACAAACAATGAATAAACACATAAGACAACCGAGATGGTGATAAGGGCTGTGCAGACAATTCAAACAGGCTGATGGGATAAAGGAGTGACTGGAAGACTAGTTTAGATGGTGTGATAAGAATGGTAAAAACAAGGAAACAGCATTTAGGAGAACTAAGAAGCAAAGGTAGAGCTCATATGGTAGAACAAAGAGAAGAAATAGAAGGCCTTTGTGGCGGACAGAGGGTAGGAGGCAGGGGAGTGTGAGTCCAGGTAGACTGGTAAGGAGCCACACCACGAAGTCTTTATCAGCCCAGACAGAGCATTAGGATGTTATACCATAAGTGTTGGGTGGTCACAGGGATTGTGGGCAAGGGTATGCTATAATCTGATTAACATTTTTAAAAAATCATCCTTATTGCTCTTCTTTCTCCCCTTCTCTTCCCTTCCTAAGTGGTTTAGTCCAAAAACCATTAGACAGGGCCGAGCAAGGTCAATTTCCCCCCGGGGTACAGAGCACGATGTCTGACTTTAAATCGGGTGCAGAGACTATCCATGTGGATGGTGAGAATGGTAGTTGGCAGCTATGTGGCATGAAGTGTCGGACCCAGAACTGGGGGAGGAAAGCGTTTCCACCGGGGCCTGGGGCTGCCTAGCCAGAGTTCTGGAGTCCGGGTACAGTGAGGAAGGCATCCATATCTGAGAGCAACCTGACGTGGGATGTCAGAGTCATCTGTGAGAGGAGGTGGCAAACCAGTGGCCCCACATGGGGTGTGAGAGGTATGTTCACACAGGAAGGTGGTGGCCCACTGTATTTCCATGAATTTTGAGAAGGGTGTCTGCACAGGCAGGTGTCCAGCGTGGAGAAGTTGGAGTATGAGGGTGGTGAAGAATATATACGTGGAACCTGTTTAGAATGAGGAACGTAGCTCAGTACTTGGTGCTAGAGCCCAAGCTATGTGAGGAGGGCACCCACTACTTGGGTCAGGCACGTGCGATTGGGTCAGGCACTACTTGGGTCAGGCGCAGAGGAGGGTGTGAGAATGCAAAAGGGTAAGGAGGGCATCCACATGATGAAAACAGTGGGTATGAGATGTTGGGGCCCAAATGAAGTAAAGGAGGTGTCTGTGTGTGTTCAGGGGCAGTGGTGTGACAGCAACAGGACATTTGTACATTCAGAGACATTGACCAAATAAGTAAATATATTAAGGATATTGGGAACCAGTTAGACAAGGTCTCTCACTATTATATAAGGGCATTATAGATAAGGAAAGAAAGAAAGCTGGCATGAACCCTGTGATATTGGATTAGAAGTGGACATATAGGTAAGAGTGTATGACTTGGGAGTGGGGAGAGGTCTAAAAGTGTTTACACACATAGGTATGTACATGAATGTTGTCTAGCTTTGCCTACTCAATGAGAGGGGCTGGGAGCACAACACTGAAATGGGAAAGAGCACATTTTTCACCTAGATCTTGATTTCTAAATTTGAAGAAATGGCAGATTTCAAGTGTGGGAAAAGGAATGTATAAAACAAGCCTGGAACATCTTATGCAAGAAAGTAGAGATACTCAGAGAAATATGAGTATATCTCAAAGGGAAAGCCATTTGATTTCCTAGGTCTTTGCACATGCCTCATCAACCCTAGCCCTGTCCCCAGAGGTCCCCGCTCTTAGGAACTCATACTTGTCCTTTTTGCTATGTGTAGGGAGGGTACCCTTTAGAGCATGTGCTGGGTTCCCAGGCGCTGAAGTTTACCTATACATGCCTACATTTCCGTTTACGCCAGAAGGTAGAATCCATGACATGCATATCTGTATCCTTAGCATTTAGCACAGCACCTGACATTGTGCTTGATGAACGACCATTGAGAGAGGAAGGGTGACAACATTATAGATATAAATTTGTGAATCATTTCTAGAGCAAACACGACAAAGTTAAGTGGGAAAAGTAGGAGATTTGGATACTACCTGGCCAAGGTTTGAATTACAGCTATGTGATCCTGGACAAAGACTTAGACTCTCTGAGCCCGCTTTTCCTCACATGTAAAATGAGTTGTTAGGTGGAGCAAATGTAATAAAGTTTGTAAGGCACTTAGCAGGTAACAACAGATTTTAGTTTCCTTTTTCTACTTAACAATAAAAATAAAAACCATCAAAGAAGACTAGAGCTCTGACCAGTGTGGTTGGTTGGATATTGTCCTACAAAGCAAAAGGTCACCAATTCTATTCCCGGTCAGGGCACATGCCTGGGTTGAGGGTTCAGTCCCAGTCAGGACACATACGAGAGGAAACCAATCAATGTTTCTCTCTCACACTGATATTTCTCTCCCTCCCTTTCACCCTCCCATCCCCTCTCTCTAAAAATAAATAGATAAAGTTTAAAAAAATAGGAGGTGGAAAAATTAAGAAGTGAGGAGTCGGCTTCATAACCATCATGTTGACAAGATCTTAGAGCTCTAAAATTTTAAATGCTTTACTTTTCTTGGATGATAGTGAGTACAAATGGTAAATCATCTTCCTCAGTTTAGCAGTCAAGGCATTCGAAGTCCATTTCCTGCTGCATTGTACAACTGACTCATTTATACCTGCTTCAAGTATAACTAAATTGAGAAGGGGTGGTGATGTTAGGTTACTGGTGACTATATTAATGATTTATGGGCCATCAAAGAATTAATACATATTTTGAGTTCTCACTACATTTTTCCTTACTCATAATTCTTTGCCTAATTGCTTTTTGCTTGGAAAATGGGGTGGCTGAGACCTTGGATGTTTGCCTAATGGCTCAAATAGAGCCATGACCCAAGTTGCCAAGTCTTTCAGTCCTTTTACAGCCTGGGGACATTTGCCATTGAAAGAAAGCTGATGGCTTTGATTTTCCTGAAAGAGATATTTTGTACTGACCTCTGACCTCATTAAATACTTTGGCTATTGTCCATTTGCTGTAATGGGAGCAATAAATTTGTTTTAATTTAGGACATTATCAAGTAGGGGATATTGACAAAGATAAAATAATGTTTTGAAAATAGCCAGAATGAAATCATGAATAAATAAGTATGCTGAGCATAGCTGATAAATTAACAAATGCTTAGTCATAAGAGTCTGACCGGGCTATTTCAAACTTAGGCCAAAGGTGATCCCGTTTCTAACAGAGTCTTTCTCTTCAGGCCAGAGAAAAGGTGTGCAGCACAGAAAGACGTTGCACAGAAGGGCATTTATCCCTCTGACAGATCTGTTTTAAATAGACCTATTTGTTTTCAGCTGAATGCCACAAGGAACAGCCGGATGACTCTAGTAGCCTTTCCTATGACAAAGCATTAATTTTCCTTGTGTAAACACCTATATGAGGGATCTCAGAGGGCTGTTTCTCCACCTTTTTGTTTTAGTCCTATAAATTAGTGTCAAAGAACTGAAATTCTGGTTAGATGTTATTTGTATATGTTTGCTTTTGAGTGAAAGAAGTGACTCCTAACTCGGATATATTCCTCCCGAGGAAGGGGATAAAGGTGTACGTGGTACTGATCCTCGTGCTAATATTCTTATGTAGGTAACATCTTTATGACAGATGGCCAGAAGAACCCACAAACCACGAGGCACATTTGCAAAGCTGTGAGGCCTTGGATGATGTTGCTTTATGCAAAGTCCAAATGGCTAAACTACCCAGGTTATAGGTAGCCCAAGGGCATTTTTCAGTTGCATCAAAACTAATTGGACCAACTTGAATGGAAGAACAATTTGCCTGAAGTGTTTAATCACACTAGTAACCTTGTGGCTTTCTGTTCATATAGCCAGGACAGTGGTTGGGAAGAGGAATCCATGCAAGATTGGCTTAGAAAAGCTTACACGAGATCAGAGACACACACACTAAACTTTCTAAATGAAATTGTTGGACAGGGGGAAGTATAACTTTTATAAGATCTAACAAAGCAAAACCCAAAGAAAGCTGATCTGCTCTCTGTGTGACAGATTATTAGAGATATTTCTCTAGAGGGAATTTATAGGCAAGGGGCCTAAAACTCCGTACCCATCACCAGTTCAGTGAGCTTCCCACATGGTGGCAGACCAACAGTTTGACATCAGCTGCAATGACATGTAGTGTATTTTAGAAGAAAGAGCATAGAACTGGAAGTGTGAAGACCTCTTGTTTAAATTCTGGCTCTGCTTCTTACTAATTCTGTTGCACACATTGTTGAAACTTTCTGAGCCTAACTTTCCACCTGCACAGAATGGAGGTAAAATTAATGCCTTCCCAGACACCTCACTCTTACCTCGTAAAGTAAAAATGCTTTAAGCTAATCAATAGAAAGTATGTGCAAGCTATAAAGCCCTTTGCAAATCTAAGAAATTATTATTATTATTACATCATTATGGTAGAACTTAATGTTCTAGGTCTTTATTTTTATGTGGTGGTTTTAATATCACTCTTGCTTTCAAGCCACGTAGACTATATCTATAATTTACCAAATCAAAGTTCCCAGCTCTGCAAAAGCCACACTTGGACAAATGTGAAAAAACTGGTTCCTTTTGGACTATGTGCCCATCCGAAGTCTTCTTAGGAATGCAATTCAGTCAGAAGCAACTAGCAAACATTCTGACAATTCATGAAATCCCACAGCCAAAGCCATGATTAGTTGCTCTACTACCGGAAGCATTTGGCAGGCTGTGTTTGGGACCCACAACACTGGCCACTTTGGAGGCTCTAAGTGTGTCCCTGAGGACTCGGTGTGGCACTGCCTGCTACCACCCTCTGGAGAGATGGCACCACAATTCCCCAGAGTGGTTTCTTCTGACAGAATTTTCCTTATATCCTCCTGCACCTTGGTTAAAAACACACCTTTCTGGATTAATAGATAACGTAGTGTTTTAGGATTTTCTCCACCCCTCAGGTATTACGACATGAATATTCTACATTTGTCTTATATGAAATCTTTGAAGCAAGTCTGGGCATTTCAGAACCAACCATACACAATCTAACCTGTCATTCAAATTCCTAATAATGTATTTATGTGAAAGTGATTTCTCCACACTTTCCCTTTGCTTCATCTTAGATGGCAATGTGGTTCTTCCTTTGAAATAGAGCACTGAAGTAGATGGTTCCTTCAGGCAAATAACGCAATTCAGCTACTATATCAAATGGAAGCTACAAAAAGCTACGAACACCACCTTGAGCTACAGTGGTACTGCGTAGCCAGGTATGCTGCGGCATGTGTGTGGAAATCTGGCATTCGGCCCTGTCCAGATGTCAGACACTTCAAATAAAGAAGATAAAAATCTTCTACTTAGTGGGGACTGTGAAATCTCACTCTGCCTTTCCAGAACATCAAAGCTGATTACTTTCTAAAGAACCACAGACTGTAAGAAATAGAGGGATCTGGGACATCGTGTCATGAGACCTCCAGGTGGACACTTACGTCCCTCTTGCAGCACCCCAGGCCATCTGATGCTCCAGCCACAGCCTGAACAGTTCCAGGGATTGGACAGTACCCCCTTCTGGAACAACTCGGTCTATTCCTGGACAATTCTAACTTTAGGGTATAGGCTATTTTTTTAACTATTCCTAACATCTAAGGCTCAACTTAACCTTGTGGGTAATTTCACCTACCTGAAGCTTGTATTGGCTCTGGATATCAACCAGTGACAATCCAATCTAACCATTTGTCATCTGGCACAGCTCTCCCCTGCTTAGTTACAGAGCAATCAGGAGAAACTATCCAGGATCTGCAAGAAATCCAGATGTGTGTTCTAGTCTACCCAGTCCCCCTGTAAATGCATCCTTGCCACAAAGATGTAACACAAATATAGCATGGCTTTTTTTCTTACCGAACCCATGATAGCTCCTAGTAATCAGTACTGTTCTTAAGTGTACAGAAAACCTCTATTTTAATACTGTTTTTCTTGAGTTTTTCTAGAATGTACATTAACCCATTTGTCTGGTGTTCAGATTCTGCCTTAGTCCTGTTTTGCAAAATTGAAGTTAGCATTTTTCCTGTTCTTTATAGCTCTTCTGTAATCTTACATGCACATGGATTTACTTCTCACTGGATATTTTTTGCTAAATGTGCCTGTCATAAGCATCATTATCTCTGCATTCATTTCAGCCCAAAGAGCCTCATGGTTCAGTTTGGAATGCCCCTGTTGTCTTTGCGTAGGCTGCGTGAGTTCATTTACAGACCAGGTGACTATTTGCAAACATGCTGGTTTGTACAGGCCTAAGTAGCACGCACACACCAAAGTACAAATTACACACGTGGATTTATTTGGGTGTGAACTTTCCTAATTAACAGACAATCTTCTAGGTAGTCTATGCCCATAAAACATGGATTGAGAAGCAAGAAATATTTTTTTTTCAGTTTTTGTTCTGCTCTGCGTTCTAGATAAATTATTCGTTCCCTAGTGAAAGTTTGTAAGAGACCATGGCTAGTGATTATGTTAATCTTAAGCTTATATGAAGCATCACAAAGCTTATATGAACCATTTATCCGAAAACTTCTTTAACCCTAAAACAAGACATATCACTGCGTGATAGTATTCGAAAACTATCTTAAAGACTATCTTATTCTTTTTAAGAGAGAAAATTTTATCCCATTCTCATAAAAGTGTACATAAAATTGCTCATATATTATTATATATTATTCACATAGATGCCTCTGTGTGATGTATATTATCCTTTTAGCACAAAGAAGCTCCCTAGTTGAGCAGTAATGTGGAAACGCCGCACAACTGGGTGCCCTTCTTACCTGCCATTAGTTCACATCTACTTTCACTGAATTCAGGGCGCAGCTGCATCACGGAAATGCCTGTTGCCACTGACCACAACTTCAGCAAGCACAGGTCCTGGTGTTTCTTTTTAAACTCTGGGCTTCTCTGAAACTTCTGCTGAAGTTGGGGTGCACACGGGTTGAGAACAACTGGTTCCCTCAATCAGGGTCTAGTTTCTTCCACTTTGTTAGACATGGGTGTGCTCAGCTTCCGTCTGCCTGTCATCCTGCTCAGAGCGTCCGGAGTGTGGCATCTCCTGGGCAGGGAGGTTAAGTCCCCTGGCACAAATGGCATTCAGCACCTGAGTGAATAAGACAGCTTGGAGATGGGCTTTTATTCATGGGAAACCAGATAGCCTTTTTGATGATAAAATATTTATTCTCTATTATCTTGTTGTTGCCAAGACTACTGTGTGCAGCACGTTTCTTAAAAGGAGCTAGGATGCTAAAGAGGCTGCAGGTATTAGTAGGGTATATTTTATTTTGAAAAATATCTTGAATGACATTCTATTGCCCAGAACTGAGTGTGGCTTGCCATTTAATTTTGACTGACATCACAGCATGTCCCACTTTCAATCAATACTTTTTTCTTCTTCTTTTTAATCATTACTTTCCTCTAAGGAAAAAAAAAAATTCTTTATAGCTTAAGAAAGTGAGGCCAAACATGCAGTCATTTTGAAGGCAGCTCAGTGAATTAATTGTGGAAGTTTAGAGAAATCTGACTTCACAAGTGAACATTTCGCAATAACGTTATTTAACACACTTGCATTATTTTAACTGTTTACAAAGTACCAGCTAAGCACTGTGGGAGATCCAAAGATCTCAGATAGGATCTCTGCCCCTCAGGAGTGTTCTGTTTAGGGGATTCACCAGCGCACACATGCAGATCATTCTACACTAAGGCAGGCTCTGATAAGCCCTGTGAAAAGAATATGAAGTTCTAACGCATATGGAATTCTGACTAGGGGTTTCCAGGAGGATGTCAAAGAAATGCTGTCTTTGAGTTGGACCTTGATGAATAATCAAAATAGGTAACATTTATTGAGTACTTACTAAATGCTAGTACTCTTCAAAGGACTTTAAACTTATTAATTCATTTAATTCTTTCTTTTTTGGACCCTTCTTTTTTTTTTAAGATTTTATTTATTTATTTTAGACAGAGGGGAAGGGAGGGAGAAAGAGAGGGAGAGAAACATCAATGTGTGGTTGCCTCTTGCACGGCCCTCCTGGGGACCTGGCCTGCAACCCAGGCATGTGCCCTGACTGGGAACTGAACCAGTGAGCCTTTGGTTCACAGGCCAGCACTTAATCCACTGAGCCACACCAGCCAGGACTTAATTCTTTCAATTTTTATGATTAACCTTATAAGTCTTGTTGTATTCCCATTTTTATAGTTGCATCCACTGAGGCATAGAGCAGTTAAATAAACTTGTCAAAGGTTATAAAGCTAGTAAATGATGGAGTTAGGATTTAAATTTAAGTAGTCTGAAAACAGAATGCTCTTTCTTATCCAGAACAGCCTACCACTCCCTATAAGAAATAAAAATTATATCGCCAGGCAGATTCAAGTAGTGGGAGCAGCTCAGCTACTACCATGAAGGAGGGAAAATTCAGGTATGTTTGGAAAATTCAAACCTATTAACCAGTTCAAACCATGTGGCTTAAACTGGTTAACAGGGGCTGTGTAGTAGGAGACACACACGAAATGCAAGCAGGCCTGGCTTGCAGAGGAATGGGGGCAGCAGGCTGAGGAGCAGCTGTGGGGGGCAGCAGAGGGCCATGGGAAGATTTTTGCCATAGGGGGACCTTGAGGAGGAGAGCACCGAGTGACCGAAGAGAATGACATCATTTAGGGGTTTATTACTTAATTACATTATTTTTAAAACACTATCTTTTTAGCCTCTCCTATGTGCCAAGCACTATTCTGAGTGGTGAGTATATAGCAGGAAACAAGGGAGGCTTCCAACCTCACCATGTGAAAGGATATGGATAGTATTAAATAAATGGATATACAAGCAAGCTAATTTTATATAGTTCCGAAAGAAAAAAGTGCATTGATAGATGAGATAGAAAGTGACCGTAGGCAGGGGAATGACCACTTTGGAATGCTGGCCCGGGAAGCCTCTCTGAGGATGTGACATGCCACCTGAGGCCTGACTGGCAGAGCAGCCTGTCATGGGTGAAGGCAGGACAGGGGTTCAGCCAAACAGGACCTGGATTCATTTAGCATCCCAAGCAGTTTACAATGCAAAGTCTCTGGATTGGAAAGGAGTTTGGAGGGTTCATGGGACAGAAAAAAAAAGGCCCAAAAGAAGGGCTTAGCCAAAGCCAGGGAGTGGAGTACCTGTTGCGGCCCAGTAGGTGAGGGTAACGCTTTTGTATTTTATTCTAAATGAACTGGGAGGCCATTGGAAGGTTTTCAGTAAGTGAATGGCTTAACCTGTTTTATAGTTAGGAAAGATCACTCTGAATAATACACAGAGAATGGATTATAAGGGGACAGGAGTAAAAGTAGGAAGATCAGTTAGGAGCCAAAGTGCAGAAGTCCAGACAAGAAAGAGATTATATGGCTTGGACCTTGAAGGAAGAGAAAGATGGATGGATTAAGGTTATATTTTGGAGGCAGAGCGGACAAGATTTAAATTAGGTGAGAGATGTGAGAAAAAGAAAGGCACCAATATGGTTCCAAGAATGTCGGCTTAAGTAAGAATGTTGTGCCAGTAATTGAGATGGAGAGAACTTTCTTGGGGACAGGATATCGAGTTCTGCTATGGACACAGTGAGGACATTCTCGGGGTAACGATGGGAGCCTCTTTGAGGATGTTCAAGCGGGCATGAGACAAATGAATACAAGACAGACCACAGACATCTGAGTAACTGACTGCTGTGATTAAATGCTAGGGTGAGGGTTTTGATAACTTTAGGTTGAGTCTGAAGACAGAGAAAGGCAGTAACACCATTAACCGACATAGTAAAAAAGTAGGAGGAGTTTGGGAGAAAGAAGGATTAATGAAGGCCAGGAAGCTGGAGTAAGTGGATAAACACACAGGCTTTGGAATCTAAAAGACTTGGGTTTGAATCCCTGATGAGCCCTTTACCAAACCTATGTAACAAGTTACTCAATTGCTCCATCTTCAGTTGTCTAATCTATAAGATGAGATAAATGATTTGGTAATGATAAGATAGTGATAAAGATTAAATGAGATGGCATAGGTAAATTATTCATACATAGGAATCATGCCACATATATTATTATCACTATCTCTTATAATTGCTATCATAATAACATAATAATCGTATCTTTTGGGATGTATTTTTTAATCAATTTTTACTAAGATAATAATGTTGTGGTTATTAGTTCCTTCTAAGTAAGGCTTGCAAGCATATTAACCCAGATTTTAGATTCAGTACTCTCTATTGTTATATTTAGTCATTAAAACAAACTCAAAGTCATTTAGGTACTTGACCCATTGAAATAAACTGAGGCTCAGGAAGGGTAACATGCCCCCGGTTATACAGCTGGGAACTGTAGCCTACCTGGAAGAGCCAGGACTCACGCCTAGGTCTGACTTATTCCAAATAAAGGAGCCCTCCCACCTCACCCCATCCCTTACCCGCAGGGGATTCATTCCAAGATCTTCAATGGCTTCCTGAAATTGCAGATAGTGCCAGACCTATCTATACTGTTTTTCCTATAGGAACATATTTATGATAAAGTTTAAATCACTCTTGCATCTTGGGGCTATTATTAAGTAAAACAAGGGTGACTTAAAATGAGCTCTGTGATACCATGATAGTAAATCTAATAGCCAAGACGGGTACCAACTGGCTAAGGAGTGGGTAACATATTTTGTGGATGTGCTAGACAAGTGGATGATTCATGTTTGGGCAGGACAACGTGTGATGGTGAGAGGTGTTATCACACAACTCAGAGCAACACGCAGTTTTAAATCACAAATTGTTTATTTCTGAAATCCTCCACTTAATATGTTCACACGGCGTTTGACTGCGGGGAACTGAGACCACGGGCAGGAATACCGTGGGCAGGGGGCTACTCTCATTCTGCAAGCTTCCCCAGTTCGTCACTGGTAAGATAGAAACCTTCGCATCAGTTCTCCATTCTCTGGGATCTGTGCGGAGTGAACACATCTGTTTTATGAAAATGTTATTAGCAGAGCAGCACCATGGTTTTCACAGTGTGGAACCGTGTGTCTCCTTGAATTTTCAGTGCTGGACCGTGTTCCCCTCAAGGCCTGTCTTTGGGGGAGATGAAGAGAAGTCTTCAGTTCTCATCCATCGACCAATACGGTAAGTGTACACCTTCTTCAGGCTGATTAAGGAAACTACTCAGGTAGGTGATACTCTACTTGATAACAAGGAGGAAAAAAAAATCTATTTTGTAATAACTAGAAATGAAGGATGCTTTTAAAACATTATAAAAATTCAAACTTTGATCTTGAAGTTCTATAATTCTACATCTATCTCTGAGTTTAATAATGTGAGACAGTGTGTGTGCATAAGTGTGTCAGTGTATGTACAAGTACATTTTAGAATGTGTGCTCATGGGAAAATGTATACAGCTCTTATGAGAATAACCTCCTGCATCTCGTGGCATTTCAAACATCTCGTTGCTGCCTTACTGAGTCCACCACCTCTGAGCCCCACATCACAGGTATGCAGGGAGGGAGGAGAAAGACAAGAAATGAGTTTCCACAATTACATCCTGTGCTGGGGAAATGTTTCCCCTTTAGCAAGTACCCAAGGGTAAAAAGTAAACCTGGCCATTTCCTCAAAAAGCTGGAGAGGAAGTGAGGGCATCACTGATGGGATCCAACTTGCACAGGACTCCTTTAAAAAGAAGTAATATTAATAAAGTTCTTTGAAATAGTTAACACAGTTTTATGCAGGCCCCTCAAGCCAGAGGATGGACAATTGCCCTTGTCATCAGCTGCTATATTAATGTGCGAGGCCAATGATGTCCTCAGCCTGAGAAGCTCTCTATTTAATTGGAATTTTAGTACAATGCGCTCATTTATTCCTAAGAACATCCTCTGACAGTATGGATGACTGAAAACAGTGTATGTCATAAAGAGATCAGCTTTATTGCAAGAACTGGGTTTGGGGAAGAATAAGTTGGAGGCTGTGTCCCAGGTGCTCTGAGTTAGGCGGTGACGGAGCCTGGAGACCCTCAGCGTTGGGATCCTCACCAATACACCTCATCTGCAGAGTATCATCACCTAAGACATTAGGGAGCTTTTAAGAAACAAAAGAAAAAAATTATTCTGGACAGATGAAAACTACTCAGGATCACATTAAAGGAAGGAGACTTTGGCTTCTGACTCCCAACACGTGTCTAGTCTATAAAGCAGCCTAGTGCTTTATATCATCAGCATTAATACACCGTCGGCAGCCCAGTCTCAGGGGGAAATGTGCTCGAAGTGTCCCATCATCACACTTGTCAGAGATATCACCTTCTCACACCTCTACAGCTGTGACTGCGCAACCACAAAATACAGGGCAGCCTTTGCAATGTGTGTTCTCACCAGCAGCCTTTCCTTTCATGGTGGAGTTTCAAGATGAAGCATTTCTTTAGCTGAATGATCTGTTTCATAAAGGAATAAAACTCTGAGTAGAATTCCTTAAGAAGGAGAAACAAGACAAAGTGATGCAATAATGTAAAAGCTGGGCTTTTCTATGCGTATCTGTACCAAGGGTAAAAGAAAACATGGGGCTGTTTGGATGGAGTGAGAGCCCCAATAGACAAAGAAGATTGATTTAATATCTTCCACTAGGAACATCACATTGTTCAAAAAGAACCCTTTAAATGTCCTCCATTTCCATTCCATAAACCAACTGCGGTATAACAGCAACTTTATGACCTGTTTCCTCTCCTGTGCCCTCCACCCCAAAGAGCCCGGCTAGAGAATGGAGAAACAATCAAGTACATAGCTATTTTCTCTGTACTTGAAACTTTTCACCCTAAAGGAACAAAATGTGCAGACATGGTTCAGTCTTTTCTTAAAGCCTGTGGTCGCATTTCACTTGAGTGCCTCTCAAGCTGAGTGGCTACCCAAGCGCAACCCGTCTGCCCTTCAACTCTGGCAACGATGGCATCAATAATAAATGTCGGCATCCGTGCCCTGCTGATTTTGCTACACCTCCCTGAAGGAGAGCCTGCCCACACTGGAGCACTGTGCGCTCACAATCAGATTTTCACTGGAGTGCTGTGGGGAGAGAGGCGTGGAGTGTCGTAAGCCAATAAATCGCATGCAGTACATCCGAAGGTGGATTATAGTAATAAAAGGATTACAACCTTTTAAACCATCTATCTATGCCTGGATGAAGTCACAGTTTCAAGCTGGATAAAAGAAAATATGTTTGCTCCAATGTATAGATTTTATTTGAGCCCACCCAGAATTAGGATTGGGGAATGTGTATCCTGCTTCCCCTCACCTCAGCCTCCCCCTTCCTTAGATCTGACCAGGGCCAGGCCCACTGGAGGAGGGTGCTCAGCAGCATCAGCAGCATTAGCAGCTGTGGCATTTCCTGGCAAGAGAGTTTATGTGCTTCCTAAGAGATTCCAACAGCGAGCTTTCTTATGAAAATGAATACGCCTATCCAGCTGCATATTGCTAGATGTCTTGATGAAAATGTAGATGGCTGAGTTGCTGAAAATTCAGCTATCAAAGGGGAGCAAAAGCAGCAATAGCTATTGACAAATGTGCCCATCTTCCCAGAAGCAGCAAATAGCTTCCTTACCTGGAGTGCAAAGGTAACTGCTTCCCTGAACAAGTCCTGAGAGTTCTCTAACACAATGGCTGCATCCTGAGCTACTAGCTCCATTTTCTGGATACAGTCAGGGCTATTGCTTCAATGAGCATCAAATATCACTAATTTTTAGACCTAAGAATTAATGTGCACTTAAAAATTGGGCTCTTAGGTAGAACAAAAAACCAACCAGAGCCAACCTGCTCCAGAAAATGGCTCCTTCCTTTTTTCTCTACTGCTATCTCCGCCTTCCTTTCTTTAGCCATCATTTTTTTTTAGCATTCGCTATGTGCCAGACCCTGTACTAATTGACTTCTATGCCTTACCAACCTTATGAGTTAAGTACTATGATGTCTCCCTCGTACCAATGAAGACACGAGGCTTAGAAAGGTAAAGTTGACCAAAGTCTCAGAACCAGTAAACAGTGAAGTCAGGGTTTAAACCCAGGTTTGCCTGACACGGAAGCCCATGTAGTTAGCCATCATGATACAACATCTTTCTAAACTGTACCCTTCTTCAAATTCAGCATGTCACCTGGCCAGCTTGGGTCCAAAACAGACATCCATTTTTACTTTGCCGGCAACTCTTGTCCAGACTCAGTTTACATGAGCCAGGAGAAGCTGCCTGGGAGCTGTACAGCGCACTGGGTGAGGCTGGGGAAGAAAAAGGGAGACGGACTGGAAGGCCAGTAAGTCACACCTGACCTTTTTTTCTCGCGCAGGCTACGTATCTGATCCCATGAGCACGATGCATTTTTACTCTTGCCGGAATAGTGGCAGCTCTGAGGACAGCACCTGACAACCTTCTGCATCCACCTAAGGAGAGTTTCCCCTCAAAAGGCACAACAATTCCAACCGTGGCAGGCTTGCTTCAAATACAATATTTTACCCTCTAAATTCCCCTTAAATTTGCTTGTTTGTTTTGGTCCTATTTAATTCCCTCCCACAAGTTGAGCTTTGGGTTCATAGCTAAGGAATTAAATGCAAAAATGTATTTGAAGAATTGATTTTAATTTTGTAAATGAAAAAAACAATTTTATTTTGTTCCTAGGAGAAGGAAGCCCAAGTCTATGGTGGGCACTTAACCACTACTATGTTTTCTTAAGCTGAATGATGTGCACTTGTGTTAGAGAGCTGTGAGTTTGCTTTCCTAGAATGTTATTTATTTTCTTATCTCATTACGTTTCTCCTAGTGTCCAGCTTTGTCATTAAAGATTCTTTGCTAGCATACAAAATTGACTCGAAAGTGTGTTTCATTTCAACAAGACTTCTACTGAGTATGACTTTTTTAGACATACTGGTAGGAAAAAAAGCAGTGACCCTCAGGGCAGGAAGCTTACATAAATGCAGCACTTACTTATTTAGCCTCCTTTCTGCATCTTCCCAAACACTCTGCTCTGCTTGGTCACCTGTTGCTGTCAGCCCCAGGTGTCATCAATGCTACTGGCACAGTCCTGAAACCGGCCCCCAAACGCGCACCCAGCACGCGTACCCGGGTCCGACACAGTGCACTGGGAGGGTATCTGAGGAGAGATCTCTGCCCTCCGTGCCCTTTTCAACCAGGAAGACAGGTCTGCTGCCGCCAAACAAAATAGCTTCACCACCGAAATACAGACTTGGAAAAAATCAGTCAGGAAACCCTAAGAATTCAGTGTGTTCATTACTACTTTTAATCTCGGTAAGAGAAATGAAATTAGTAAGGGAAGATCGGGTACCCTCTAAACCAACGTTTCTAGATCATGACACTATTGACACTTTGGAGGGGGTGCTCCTCGCGGGGGCTCTGCTGTGCGCTGCGGGGTGTTTAGCAGCTTTATGGCCTCTCCACCACCCAGATGCCAGTAGCAACTCCTCTAAGCTGCAGCCATCCAAAATGTCTCCAGATGTTTCTAAATGTGCCCTGGGGGACAAAGTCGGTTCCCAGGTGGAGAAGCACTGCTCTAAATCCTGAGAGGACAACTAGGGGCCTGAAAAGCAGCAGAAAGAACATAGAGCCTGACGCTGGCAGGCAGGGTGTAGGCGAATCTGCTTTTTCCTCCTGAGTACTGTGGACTCAATTGCAAAGACCTGAATAGAAGTGCTGATTTCTCCTTGACTGTCTTTGGCAAGCTCCGCCATCCTCTCCTACCCCAACCCCCATTAGAAAATGCAGGGTGGGGCAAAAGTAGGTTTACAGTTGTTTGTGAGGGAAATAATACAATAATTAATAAATACTAACACAAAAATAAATTCCTCTTGCTCACATCTGTAAACCTACTTTTGCCACACCCTGTATGTTTCTTGATGACATTTTCTATCATAACAGCAACCCACCTCTAAAATCCCTCTGAGCCTTTTCTCACGATCTGCAGTTGCGAAGTTGAAAGTCCCCACCCGCATGCTCAGTAGCTCCGGGATAGCCAGATGTGACCCAGAGAGAGAAGTTAAAGCCATGGTACTTCACTTAGAGTTACCCTTTTTTAGCCCCCAGCCTTTTCATTTCCCCACCCAATTATTCTGGAGTCACAGATACTCCATCCCACCAAGCAAGTTGCCAAGGGGCTTTATAATAAGCAGGAAGAAGGACCCCATGTGGCCACAGAGGTAGAAAGCCTCTGGCAGAGTCGGGGACAAGGGGCTGGGTTAAGGAGCGCCCGTGTCCACAGCTCTGCCTTGAGGCTGCTTAAGGAAGAGCCTGCACGGAGCCTGGGACACTTTGGGGATGAAACATCTGATGAGTTGAATTGAAAGGAATATCCTAGAAAGTTAGAAAAATTAAAAATACATGCATCTATTAATACTAGTTTTAACTAAAAGATTCACAGCAGATGGAATGCCGAATGTGTGTATAACCAGGACTCTGCTGGGGTAAACCAGGCAGAATCCTCCCAGGTCCCCATTGAAGAAGGTTGTGTCCAGAGGAAGAACGGTTGGTTTCTGAAACACCCCTCTTTCAGAGGGGAATTTTGTAGAGAAAATTTGTCATGCTCTTCTTCTTTGTTTTCTTTAATTAGCCACCTCCTCTCTCCACACTGTATTTCCTTCTGTTGCTGCTTCCCTCTGGTTCTTGTCTCGTCAGGTGTCTGAGAATACTGAGACTAATGTGTATTGATTACTAAGAAAGGGAACCTTTTCACGGATGCCAATCTGTAGCTCACAAACCCTTTTCATTACTGCACCTTTAATGGGGCCCCTGGATCATCTTAGAGCTTGTCTGGAGACCATGGGTGTGTGTGTGTGTGTGTGTGTGTGTGTTTCTTTTCCTCCTTGCTGAAGAGTGTTTCACTAATTGCTTTCTTTTTCTGCTGGTAAAATGAACTTCTATGATCATGTTTTTGCATGCTTAGCACATTAAATTTTTTTCTACGTGCATGCAGCACTGAGCTTACTTAGATGTTCAATTAGCTATAATTGTAAGCCAAATTACAGCAGCACCAGGAGAGAGTTATTCCAACAGAGTGATTATTTGGGTTAAATTATTTCCAAAACTGACATTTCCCTAGGAAAGAGAAAAAGAATGCTAGTGGTAGAAGAAAAGGCTAGTGTTAGTCCATCTGGAATGAAGGACCTGATTTGTCTCTTGCTCTGTCTTTGTTTCCTTAACTTCTCAACTCCTTCCCTCCCCCTCTCTCTCTCCCCCCTTTTACTCCTTCCTTCCTTCTCTCTCTTGAACAATAATTATTGGCTTTGTAGTTACCCAGAACCTTCTACAATAGTTGTGTGACCTTGGGTAAATCACTTAACCTATCTGAGCTCCAGTTTATCTGTTAGATGGTGATAATAAAATTTACTTTATAGAGTTGCTGTAAGGATTGTAAATAATATAAAATGCTTTCTACAATTTCTGACACACACAGTAACAGGTATCGTAAATGGTGTTGTTGTTCATTGCTACTATTACATCACCATGCAGCCAAAGAGCTGAACATTTTTTTCTCCGGGGAAATAACCATTGATATGTTTAAAAATCCCACCTTTGTAAATAACAAGCTACTGAGTTTTTATTTCTAAGGCAGCTTGAACCAAGATTCAGCAGCCTCAGGTAGCAATGTCTTATTCACATCTTACAGAAAATCAGAAACCAAAGCCTTGAAATTAAACACAAGAACCAGAAATAATTCCCCAAACAACAGGGATGCAAAGTAAAAGTAGAAAGAAACCACATGTATTGTGCACCTACTATGTGTAAGGAACTATTTTAGATGATTTTAAGTGAATTACTTCACTTAATTATCTGAAAATCTCTGGAAACAGAGAATTTATTTTATTTTTTTTTTATTTTTCAAGTGGATAATGAATTCAAGCTAGTGTAGTATCGATGGTTTGTTCACTACATAGTGCTGTTTTCATTGTGATGGAGAAAATGGAATAACAATAGCCAATGTTCGCAATCCAGAATTGTGGTAAAAACAAACAAATCTGCAATCCTGCAGTCCTGGAGGAAATCTGGGAGTGACCCTAGGAGAAGTTTCAGGGGTCAGGAAAACAAACCTTTCTTGATTGCGATGGCTCCTTATTGCCAAGTAAAACCAAGAAAGTAATCATCATCACTTTCTCCATTTTAATTATGGAAAAGAAGGGGCTGGAATAATCTCAAGGCTCAAAAAATATACATTGTTATTTTCCAGGCAGAAAGAACCAGAAATGATTGACAGATGCAAAACTCTCACCATGATAAGCAGAGACAAAATAAATTATGAGGGTAAAGCACAGCAATTAGGGAAGCCAAGGAGTTCCACATTTTCTCTCCTCATTAGCACGCTGGGTGGGGAAAAACCAGGAGAGAGGAGGTAGCCATTACCGCTAGGATTTGAATTCCTTATTCTTGCCTAGTTTTGTGTTGCTTGTAGTTACTCAAGCGTAGAGACTGAAGAGCTCCCCCTGATCAATTTTCTTCCATATTTCCAGAGTCACAAGGGCAAAGATGAGCCATTTGACATTTGCAATTTCTTCACCAGGTATCAGCTGAAGGCTCAGCTGCTGCAATTACAGACTGTAGCCCAAGACTGCCAGCTCAATTAGTACCATATCAATGGATGATGGAGAAGCAAGGTTCTTCTTCCTCCTTGGACATCCTACCTTTTATGACGCTAACTAGAAATAAAAAGCACAGAGGTTGCACATTTCTCCTCAGGCCAGAGATCAAAGGCAGCACAGCAGCCCACCCAGTGGCAGGGTGCTAATTAAATTAGGCTTCTTGAATTAAAACACTGCCACGGGTGCGAGGCCCTGCTGATGAGGACATGTCTCCAAAGCATTCTCAGTTTAGCTTTATGTTTAATTAGTGAAATAAAAAGAACATCATCTCAAGCCCTGGCTGGTGTAGCTCAGTGGCTTGAGCGCAGGCTGGGAACTAAGTGGTCCCGGTTCGATTCCCAGTCAGGGCACATGCCTGGGTTGTGGGCCAGGTCCCCAGTGAGGGCCATGTGAGGTCCCTGTGAGGGCCATGTGACAGGCAACCATACATTGCTGTTTCTCTCCCTCTCTTTCTCCCTCCCTTCCCCTCTCTCTCTAAAAATAAATAAAAATCTTAAAAAAAAAAAACAGGATAATAAACATTTAAAAAAAAAGAACATCATCTCAAATATCTGTCTTTTAAGCAATAAGCTCATATGTAGAAGAAAGGTATCTTCAACCATCTTTAAAGAAGGTTTTAACACTCACTAATTTTACTAAACTCCACGTCTTCTTTTATGTCAACTAATCAGAAAAGGATAAGATTCCAGCAAGATCATAAAATGCAATAAAAATAATTTGAACACTGGTTTGCCCTTTAGTTTTTTACTCATAATAATTTATGGTCTGTTTGACACCACTTTAAAAATTAATCCACAGTGAAGAATATCAAGTTCTTCTTTTCAGGGTATTTCCTCCCCAAACTCAAATTAGTCTAAGGAAAAAGAATCAATGTAAAGATTGAGGATAATTTGAGGTGAGCAGAATAAAAATGAATGGGACACTAGATGACGTATGTTTATTCAGTTCCAACTATGAAACTGCAAGGGGCAGAATAGCAGAGAGGAGTTCTGAAACACTTCTTAAACCGTAGAGTGTGTCAGAATCACTGGAGGATTTATTGAAATGCAGATTGTTGGGCCCCAACCTCAGGGTTTTAGAATCAAAAGCTTTCAAGTGGGGCTCAAGAATTTGCATTTCCAACATGTTCCCAGGGGATGCTACATTGCTGGTTCCTGGACCACACTTTGAACACTGGGATAGTGGTTAAGAGTGTGAGCTTCAAGCTTGGGGAAGGTCTGGTTCTTCCCCTAATTGAATGACCTTCCATCAGCATGTTATTTAGTCTCTCTGATACTCAGCTTCCCCATCTGGAAAGTGGAAATAATGATTCTTACCTCATGGAGAGGATTAAGTAAAATAATGCACGTAAATCTCATATCACAGTGATAGGCACAGGATAAATATTCCATAATAATTGGCCGTGCTTGATGTAACATGTCTGAGAGAGGAATCATCCAAGAATCAAGGGCTAATCCTTTATTTCCCAGATTGTGGCTTGAGAAAATTTAAGTGTTTATAAGACAAATAAGCCTTAAATTAAAATCCTGCATTTGAGGCTATATAACAAATATATGTGTATATGAGAATAACACTACAAGTACAAAATGGATAAAATTATGAGATTTGTAATGCAGTTAAATTAAACATAAACAATTACTTAACACCTCCTAGAACATGCATTATATATTTCACAGTTGTCACCTCAGAGCTTCTTGGCCTCACCTACATCATTGGCCACCCACCATCACCGTAACCAACTTCCTGTGGCCACAACCTGACTGCAACAGTGGGGAATTGTAACCCACCCCACCGTTCTTTTGACATTGTTTCTGCAAATGCTGACTGTGACTAACATGTAGTTTGTATAAGAATCCTAGGCACTAACTTTGAAAGATGCAGACCCCAATCTTTTGCCATCCCAGCTCTGGGAGATTTGCTGACCTTCAAATAAAAACCAGGATGACTAAACCACTGAATGAACCATCACTTGCCTGTTAGAATGGATTGTGCTAGTCTGCATGTAGAGAACTTTTCAACTCCCTCCCTTAATCTTTGTCTGTTTCCCCTCTCCCTCCTTATAAAAACCTCTGCCTGTACTGAAATGTGGAGATGGGCTTTGAGACAAGGGTCCCCCATCTTCTCAGGTGACTGGTTTTGAATAAACCTCTTTCCTTTACACCAGCACCTGTCTTTTGAGTATTGGTTTTTGAAGTGGCAGGCAACTGGACCTGTGTTTGGTTACAGGATCACAACTTGCCTCTTGTCAAGCAAGATGCCAATTGCCCTGAACCTCCCAGGTCACTGCCATAGAGCTTCTCTGTAGGCTTAGGAGAAAGATACCCTCGGTTCTCTAGGTCTTCACAACTCAGTCTGACAGTTTACACTTGTAGACATATGAAGTAAACCTTTGACCAATGGGAGACCAGAGTCAGGGGAAAAAATTATCTTCCTTCTCTACAACAACCTCAATTGTCCTGACACATAGTCATTCTTAGATCTTCAGAAGACAATTGATGAGACTGACAATCTGGTACCAAACAGCATCCAGCTCACACCACCCTGCAGGGTTGGCTTTCCCTCTATTCCTTCCTTACTCCCACTTTCCTCATTCCTGCCTCTGGAGGACTGTCCTCACCAAAAACAGAGTAGCATATGAGCTTTTGCTCAGGCTCTGCTTTCTCGTGAGACCAAACTAAGATGGACAGCATGCAAATGAATTAAATTTTGACCACTAGTTTCTCCTTAGTAAGGATTGGTTTGGGGAATGATGGACTAAATGATTGCATACTTAAATGATAGTAAGCAAGATTTAATAAACGAATGAAAGGGTGCTGTAGGTAGCTGGGCAGATCTTGGTTTCTTTTAGCCCTTGTTTGGCCTTATTTCTTTCAGCTCCTTTTAAGTCTCCTATTGTTTTTGTTGTTAAAAGATAAACTGAGATATATTAAAATTTTGAGTTTATTGGAACAAAAATATGTTCAAATCAGACAGCACCAAACCAGAAGTGCTTAGGAGCACTCTACTGCGAGGAACTAGGGGGTTTTATAGAGAAGACACAGAAGGAAAACAAACAAATTACTTGATTGGCTATAGCATAAGGGATTACCTTATTTGGGAAAGACGAGTTGGCCGTTTGCAACTGGTTGAACTCAGGTTTTGATTTCTTACCCTTGAGGCACTGACAGGGTTAGGTGTGATTTGCTGATCTAAGCTGCTGAGGCACTAGAACTGCCTCAGTCTAATGGCCTCCTTGTTTAATTAATTAAACACTGTTTTCACTCATTGCACAGTCTGTTGTTATATGTGGGATATAGTACTCAGTACTAGTATCCTTGATCATGTTCCTTGTAAATCCGCCATTCAAAGAAAAATTAATACTATTACTAGGTCTTTGCTACCTTTGCTCTAAATTTCCATAAACTGAACTTTTTCTCCCCGTTTTTGATCCTTGCCATTTCTTTTGTCCTACTAATCTGTTTACTCGTTTTCCCACTTTAACAGTATATTTGTATTTACACTTCTCATCATTACTGGTATTCCTTTTCCTTCCTAGTCACAGGTTCATTGTCTCTCAGTAAATTGGAGACGACTTTTTATCTGCCCTTCATGAAGTTCTGTCATTTGCATGAAAATGACTGGCTTCCTGGCATGGCCAGGAAGGTACTAATCCCCAGTGTAAATTCTGTCTCTATGGTATTTCTTGTTCTTTCAGTTTAAGCATTCCTCACACTCTTGGAGGTCTAATGAACAAAATGCTCTTCGATTGCTTTTGCTTTTAGCTCCTCAATGCTCATTAAATATGGGCTTCACAAAGTTTTTAGTACCAGTCCCAAAAGAATAGGGAGCAACTGCTCAAGTTCTGTTAGAGCAGAGCTCCATCAACCACATTATAGCCCCTCCTTAGTTACAATTTAATTGTATACCCATTCTTATGCGGTAGTTCTTCACAAACAGAACAAGGAAACTAAATGAAAAAAAAATCAACAAGCAACTGCTGATTAGAAAAGCACCAAGCAAGGTAAAGAAAGATGAGAATGAAAATCAATGGAGTAATAACACAGACTAGGATTGTTAATCTACTGCTCTGCAGAGCCCCAAATATCTGAAAGTTATTTTGGCATCCACATACTCACCAAAAACATTCCATCTCCCTGAATAGTCAATGTGTTTTGGGGGGCAAGTTCAACTGTTCAAATCTGTGCAAAACAAGCACATTTTTAAAAATATCTAGTAATTAAAATAATTGGCTAGCTAAGGAAAGACCATCCTGGTTAATTGGTCTCCACTAAAGAAACATTAAGCTTTAGGGAAAATGCATGCTTAATAGAAGTAATAAGTTATTAATACAAATGGAAATTCTGCAAAATGTAAAATAGTAAGTGGAAACTGTTCAAGTCGCTTTCTGAAGCTTAATTAATTTGTTCCTTTTTCCCCACCCTATCCATGAAGCTATTAATTAATTTAAAATATTAATGCAGCTCAAGAATCACAGAGAGACACCTCCTTATTTGCTTTTTTCCATCAAATGTCTTAACTACCATTTCAAAAATGATTATTCATAATATAAATATATATTGCAATTAACAAAAGCCATTCTGACAAGAGTATTTTACATGTGTTTATAAATATTCATAGCTTTCTTAACCTGGTTAAAAAAAAAAGATTTACCTTTACCCCTTACAATTCTAAGTGATCTTTCTTAAAAGTCATGTTTTATTTTTATAGACTCCATAAAGTTCATTTTTCCTGTGGTGTTAATTTGTGGTGTTGATTTGTAAACGTAGCAGTAATAACTAACAACTTAACAATGTGCATGTCAAGGGAACTATTCATTGCATCTCCAAGGAGAAGAAGACTGGCTTTCTGCATCTTCAGACAAGCTGCCTCGCACTCTGCTGAGTTACTCAGGGATCTCTGATAACAGCGTACACACGAGGCAAATGAATATTTGTTATCACCTGTTAGGGTGTTGCCCCACAATCCCTTGGAGAACTAGGATAAACCAGTCATGGCTTATCCCACCCTCCTTGAATCCTGTTCAGAGACAGCTGCAGTATCTTCCTTCACCACCCTTGCCTTTTTATACCTTACTCTAGTTTCCACTCTGCTGTGCTTTTTAAAACTTTTTATTCTAGATCATGATCAATTCATAGGAATTTGCAAGATGATATATAGAAGGGTCCTGTGTATTCTTCATTCAGTTTTTCTTCAAAGGAACATCTTGCATACCTAACTATAGGGAAATATCAACCCAGAAGTTGACCCTGGTCTGCTCCTCTTTTTAATGGGGTCTGTCACTCACCTCTGTGTAAAAAGAGGCCCTGAGGCCCCTTATTTTACCAGCTGAAGTGGAGAAATTACCAGGGAGCAAAAGATTTGAAAATTCTGTACTCAGAAAATAGCACACTTGAATTCTTTGTTCCTCTTCTCTAAAGCTTCATACAACCTAGTTGTTTCCTTGACCCACATGTGAACCCTTCCTTGAAGATGAAATAAGGGAAGAAATGCCACTCACAAGAGCATTACAATTTTAAATGCCACTAAAAACAGCATTACAATGTTAAGTGCCAATAACAAGTGCATTGTGATTTTAAAATCTTTTCACAACCATTTTAAGACAACTGTGTTAAACACCATCGTTTAAGAAACTTTAGTTGTGGAAAAATTTAGTTTCAGTGCTACTATATTCATAGTCAAGGCAGACCTTATTCTGGGAACTTGAACTTATGAATATTTGGCAAAATATATTACCTTACTTTGCTATCAAATGGTGTGGTTATTTTGAAGATTATGTTAAAAATCTGTCTTTTATAATATGGGAACTTGATACTTTGAACAGCCTTCCCACTACAAGTACCGGTAAGGCCTGCATAAAACTTTAATTTTTATTTTATTGCTGAACTTTCAGGGAATAAAGAAAGTTTTGTGTATTCAAAGCAAGCTAAAAAACCATTAATGATATGGGTAAGCACTAAGGAAAAGCAAGGTGCCCTGGGGGCAATGGGATATTAGGACTAAAATTGGAGATTAAGCCTTGAGCCAATAATGAGGGAAAGATTTATTGAAGATTGGTACATTCCACTGACTCTGAATGGATTATTCAGAAATTAAGATGAACACAATACTCACAAACAAATTAAAAACAAACTGAGACAAGCCAGTAAGCCAGGACAGGTGGAATAGGGAAACTGAGACAGACAGCGGAACAAAATGGCCAAGCAATTTACAGCCAGGTGCAGAAGGTCAGTTCTTTAAGAGAGTATACCTAGGCCTCAGTTGAATTTCAGCTCTAGGCCCAGAAAAGCATCAAAACCAGGTGGGGGGAACCAGGACTAGCTGCAGTGACTGAGGACCTCCTACCCTGGCACTGACCAGTCAGTAAAGACCACAACCCTGACAGGGCATACTTGGAAAACTGATGAATAAGTCTACTGAAACCCTCCCCTGAAACCTCTTCTAAAATTCCTGCCTACAAGAGAAAGATAAAAGCCTCAAGACAAAGGACCCAGCTTCAGTACTCTCTCTTTGGGAGCAGCCCATGCCCTTCCCTTTCCCCTCTTCCTGCACTTCTTCCCCCACAGGTGTGTGTCTCTTAAACTCTAAGGCACCCTGAGACTTGCACCCAGAGAAGCAATGGGCAATGGCAGCCCGTGCCAGGCTGATCCCCTGAAGCTGTCTCCAAGGCCCCCTTTTCTCTGTCTTCCCAGTGAGCTAAGGCAGCCCAGCCTAGGTCTCTCCAGGTGCTTCTTCTGTGATAAGCCTTCCTGTTTCAGTGTTCCCAGCTTTAATAAATGTACCCTCATAGTCACCTGGACTCGTGTGGTGAAATATTTTCCTAGCACACTTAATAAAGAACTATCGGCTGGCCCTAGGCTAAGCTGCTCAGGGTCAGGTCCCCTGTTTCATAACAAAATCACCATGAATAAAAGTCAGCAGAAATAACCAACTACACATTCAAACCACTACAGATACCAGAGATGAGAAGAATCAGTTTTGGAATAGAAAATAACTACATATAATATACTTGAAGAAATTTTAAAATGAAATGACAAAAAGTAGACAAAAAATTAGCAAGCGGCTTGAGGCCATCAAAAATGAATATGTAGATTTGGATCAAAGATAAATACAACTTTAAGAAATGAAAAATAAAATTGTAAACTCAAGCTTAGTGGATGTATTAAACAGAAGATTAGATAAATGGTAAATTTTTAGAGAGAACTGGCAAATGGCTCTGAGAAATTACACAGAATGAAACATTTAGGAACAAATAGGTAGGAAAAATCTCTAAGCTTTAGTATTCTTCTGTAGCACAGGAATTAAAATGCTTGCCCTATCTTCTTCTGTTTGCTACTAGATTCTACTTCATGAGAGCATAGCAAGTTATGTATGATAACCTATACCAATAAAGTATCATTGAAACTACCTCTGTCCCTTTCTATCTCTTTTTCTCAGGTTACCCTTATCTAATGTATATTTCTCTTCATAGGTTTTCTTCAAACCATACCTGTTCATTATACCCTGATTTTTCCCTGGACAGAACTGTTGGGACTGGAGGTGAATATACACTGATTTGTCCCTTCCCCCATCCCTGAGTATCAGCAGAGGCACTTGTTTTTCAGGTGTGAACCAGACAAGTGTGGAACTATTATCACACTCGTTAGAGCTGCTCCGTTTAGAGGAGACCCCTTGACTTGATGACCCAGGGAGTACAACCATTTTACACTAAGCCTTTGGAGACACATGGGCTAGAAATTGCCACTGCAAAGCAGCACTTAACACATAATGGCTGTCCAGAGGCTAAATCAACCACAAATCTCCCAAGACTCCCAAGTCTTACAGTTTGCAAATGGGACTAAGATTTGAAAACAAGAGAAACTATTGAGTGAGAAGCATTCCCCTCCAGAAGAGGCCTCAGTGGCGAAGGGAAGGACGTTTATATGCACCTTGCAGACCAATAGGGTAGGATTCTAAAACTGCTTCTCAGGTGACAACAATGAGTCCAGCCTTACTTTTGTAATTGTAATAGCAGTGTGCACGGAAGCCCTCGTCTCCACAGGAAGAACAGGGTATCAGGTTCCCGCTAAGAGAGTAGACTAAAACAGTGGTTCTCTACCCAAGCTGTAGCGAGAGCTTTGAAAAGGACTGGAACCTGGTCCTGCTCCCTGGAGATCCTTAATGGTCTGGGATGCAGTGCAGCCCCAGCTAATAACCTTTGAGGACAGTGGTTCCCACACCTTAGCAGGCATCAATACTACCTGGTGGGCTTTTTAAAGCATGATTTGAACTCAAAGTTCTCAGTCAAGTCCCAAAACATCAGCATCATGTGGGGGCTTGTTACAAATGGAAATTCTCCAGCACCCCATGGCCCTGATAGATGGTAAATTCCAGGAGTGGGGCTCAGCAAGTTCTATCTAATAGGCCCTCCAGGTGATTCTCGCTGAACTTTGAGAACTCCTGCTCTGGAGGGAGCCGTTTTTTCTGGGTTAAATCCCAGCAGTGCTACTTCCTAGCTCTGCGACTCGAACATGTTCCTTCATCTTTTTGTGTCTCAGTTTCACCATGTGCAAAACGGGGCTCACAGTACCTTCCACACACCATCATGAGGCTTGGTGAGTGAAGAAGTAACAAAGTAAAAGAATCCATCAAATAGTAAAAGCGTAATGTCTTAAGCTGTATTATAAATTTAAGTTAGATTCTGAAATCATGTCTATAGTCTACCTTTTAGAATCAGTAGTTATTCAGACTGTGATACCAAACCTTGGCTACGTGTATTAATTACCTGGGGAGATTTTTTTTTTTTTCACGTTTTGATGCCCAACTCTCACTCTCAGAGATTTAAAAATTCTCCTCTGGAGAATTCTAATGTGTAGCCGAAGTTAAGAACCAGTGATTTAGATTTGACTGGTTAAGCCAATTTGTATATACTCAGATAGGTTTGTAATTGGCTGAATTCAAATGGAGAGGTCTGTGCCAAGCAGGAAGCCACTCGCATTATGATTAGTTCAGTGGGGAGAGTTTCATTCACTCTCAGAGATTTTCTTTAAATGACAGGTGTGTGTGTGTGTGTGCTCACACATGCATAAAATAACTAGAATGTGGGATTTCTGCTGTCTCTCACTGTAAACCTTTGCAGTCTCAGTGGGGATTACAAACAGGCAATGACAAACCTTGGGACATCTATAATCCAGACAGCCAAAATGATTCACTTACACTGTATTTGATACCTTGTGTTTTAGCTTTTGTAAAGCGAGGCCTTCATTAGCCATTCTTTTTAAAAAATCAAGCTTTAGATAATGAATTTGATTAAAAATTAGGATTCTGTGTCTCTACTCTGGGGCACCACTGTGAAGTAAAATAAGCTCTAAAGAATCCTAATTTTGTTTTTTCCATAAGCAATGTGTAACCCATTGCTCAGGCCCTCTGGGCCTCTGCTTTCTCAATGTGATATCCAAAAAGGCACTGCAGAATCTTTGATCTCTAATGTCCCTATCACCTCTAATACTTATAAAAACATTTTCTCTTCAGTCAACAAATTCATATACTCCCTGAATCTTATCAACATCAATCATAATCAGGCTTAAAACTTTTTCAGGCCCTGACCAGTGTGGCTCAGTTGGCTGGGCATCGGAGTACAAACCACCAGATCGCTGGTTCCATTCCCAGTCAGGACATATGTCTGGGATGCGGCTTGGTCCCCCGTTGGGGTCGTGTGAGAGGCAACCAGGCAACCGATCTCTGTTTCTCTCTCACACTGGTTTCTCTCCCTCTCTTTCTTCCTTCCTTCTCCTCCCTCTAAATAAATAAAATCTTTAAAAAAATGTTCAGAACACATTACTTCAATCTTCATTGTAGCTCATTTAGTCATTCATTTACCAGATACCAAGCATGTGTCAGATTCTGTTCTTGGCACAGGGAATTGAACATGGGCCGGAATAGACCAAGTGTCTTCCTCATGGAGCTGACATTCTATTAAAGAGCAAGTGTGATACATGAACTGTAATGGTCAGAACTTGACGATTCCTTTTCCTTATTCACAACATCCCACGTCTGCATTTTTAACAGATATGCCAGAGAAGATGGTGGAGGGATTATAAACTTAGCTAAAATTTAATAGTAGTTTTAAAGAAAGAGAAATATTTTAATGAATTATCCACTCCCTCAAGGGGTTAAAGAGCAGTTAAGTTCCTTGGACTAGTTGTTTCCAAATTTTCTGATTAAAGTATATTTTTGAAAACTAAAATTTGTTGTGGCATATTGTGGGACAGGGGGTGAGAATTAGTCTACATAGTTACAGAACTATTCACTTGTTAACACAGGTTGGCAAACCACATTCCTTAAACTACATTAGGCATTCCTCCTTTTTTTGTAGATAAAGTTTTATTGGAACACAGCCACACTCATTTGTTCAAGTATTGTCTATGGCTGTGCTTTCACTCTAAAATGGCCAGAGTGAGTAGTTCCACCTCTGTGTGCCACAGAAGCTAAACTATATACTGTTTGGCTCTTTTTGCTGACCCCTGCTCCTCAGCACTGAGCTTCTCTTTGAGTACACTGGTCGGCTGCCCTGCCTGTGTACTCACACACACTCGGGGAATACTTCCCTCCCGAAAAACAGCTAGACAGTGCACTAACCTCTGACTTCTTCCTTGTCGCAACACCAAGCTGCATGACCCACTTATTTACTCTTCTGACAGGTATCGCTTTAATACTCTGTAGCCAAAACAAACCTGACCCATTAATCAAAATTTCAGCGACTCACTGGCGGTGGCTGTCAGGCCTTGTAGTTGAGAAACGCAGCCCTGTGCTGTTCACCGCGTCCATTTCAACAGTGCTCTTCAAACAGTTTTGCTCACATACCACTGAGAGCTTTGAAGAACTGTCAGCAACCCCTCACACATCTTGTACTGACATCTACAAATTGTCGTATGTTTAAAATAGTAGTTACAGATATAATTTCTAGCATGTCATAAAATGGGATGCATTAAGATAAATGGTTACATCTCTTTCCTCAATGTATTTGAAGAAATCAAAACGCTCACAGTTTGGTATCACCTTTATCCATATGTTGGATGTGGTGCGGTGCCATCCGCACGCCTCCTTCACAGTCTGTGCCTTCTTTCCCCAGCGGCCCCGAGCCAGGGCTGCTGCTGCCTCATGTCTGAGTCTTTCCACAGGAAGGGCTTTTGAACGGAGCTCCCTTGTTAAAGCCTATGATCCATTCTGGCAAGGCAGCCAGCAGCAGCGACTGCTCTGTGGAAGGGACACAGGGACCTTGCCCCTCACCTCATCTGTCATCGGAGCTCTTGAGTCCCTCCCCACCCCCACCCCGGGATGTGCTGCAGCCTCCGGGGTAAATACATGAGAGCCCACCTTTCACTCAACCCATTTCCCATCCTCTCTCTCTCCCACGGTGTTATTCCCAAGACGATGACCCAATAAACCTGCATACAAACCTCTCTTCCAGAGCGTTTTCCAGAAACTTGACTTACGATAATCATTTTCAAAAGTACATGACTAAGCTCTTCTTTCACATGAGGAAATCTCACGTTATTTTGTCTTAACAAAAATTTACATTTTCAGTCCACTTTGCCCACAGATTTTTATCCTATTGTAACATACTTTAATGCTTGAAAGTCTTTTCTTAATCACCTTTGTCATATATTTCTGTAACTATATTATGTAAATTAAAATCTAAAATTTTCTTATGACTATATAGGGTTCTATGTGTTAAGTTCTTCGAGGCTGAGCTATCATCACACTAATTAGGAATGTACATTTGATCAAAGCAACATATACATGCATCACACATTTTGATAAACATTACACAGAAAAATAAAAATAGAAATGCATCTCTTAAGGTAGTAAATTCTATTTTTAATTAGTTTTTGTTATCTGTCAACAAATATCCATTATTGCTAAATGAGAGTGTCCTGTCCCGCTTTCTGTTTCATTTGCGCCCCTGTGCGGAGCCACGTCTGTGCGTGCCGCACACAGGAGTGGGTGGGAACGGCAGGGCTCGCCGCCGTGCGCCGCAGTGCACTTCGGACTCCTTTGAGGGGTTACCAAAAATCACAGGCCGATACAATGCCAAAACTGATTTTAATGGCTTATCGGCTGACAATTTCATTAGGTCCTCATTTAGTTTTCTTGAAAGCAAAGAACTGAGAATCACTTCACTTGCAGAGGATTTCTTAACCGGTCATGAAGTTCGTTCCTTTTCTCAATACACACACCCCATTCCAAACTGTCCCTTTGTCATCTGTGACGTCCCAGAGACAACACAGTAGCATTAACAAATGAGTGAAGAGTTGACATCTATTGTGAAGAGGGAGTGGGGACGGGCAAAAAGGAAGGCCTCGAGTCCAGGCCGGTTCTCAGGCCCATCTGATGACGAAAGTGCGTGTGGAGCTTGAACTTAGGCACAGCAGCCTTGCCAGTGAGCTCCCCGAACACCTTCACCCGCTGTGAGGGCGCGGCCTCACCAGCCTGCAGGTCTCTGCAGCACATTTGTACCAAGCTCCTGAACGACTGCGAGATAGCTCCTATAATTTTGTTTTTAAATCCTCACCCAAGGATATGTGTATTGATTTTAGAGAGAAAGGAAGGAGGGGAGAGAGAGAAAGAGAAACAGAAACATCGATTGGTTGCATCTCGAAGGCACCCCTCCTGGGGGGACGGAACCCACAACGTCGGTATGTGCTCTGACCAGGGGTCAAGTCACAACCCTTTCTGGTGCAGGAGACGGCACTGCATCCAGCTCAACCACCCAGACAGGGCTCCTACACTTCTGTCTTTAACATAACGTTTCGTTATAAGTAGATATTTAATAAAGACCAAGATACGTTTCACACAGGAGGCAGAGAGCTGCTTCTTAAATAGACTTTGCTACTAGCTTCTCTGTCCCACAAATTTTCTGCTATCTTATTTTTCCTAATAAAAAATGGGGGTATTGCATTATTCCAAAATATTGTAAGAATTGCAAAGATTAGTAAACAATCTGAGACTCGGGAAGGAATTTTAAAAGGAATGTGCATTCTCAAACAACCAGCATTTTTTTATCTTACAGAGTTTATATTTCCTATTATTTTGAAGAGCACAGTTTTCCTGTCACAAGGTACAATACAAGGCAAAAAAAAAAAAAAAAAACCCTTAGAAAAAAGAAGAGTGAGTTTGAGGGTGACTTTTAAAGAATTCTAGCTGTATTTATTTCCTGTTCTCTTGTACCTCTTGCTCCTGGGCATGGTAACAGGGAACTTCTTTTACATTTAAACACAATCAGGGATTATAGAAGACTGCAAGGACATATTACCCAAGGTCACAAGTGGCCTTTCCTGGCTGTCCTTGAAGGTGTTGTAATATTTCATTTACTAGATAAATTTTCCTAAAGCTTTCTTTTCTTTTATCAATCATTTTCTAAGGGCAATAATTGGGGCAAAATTATTAATCTTAGAAGTGTTAAGAAACTCAACTATACTTTAAATTTATAACACAAGAATGTATAAAGCCATAGAAAAGGCTTAACTCAAAAAATTCAAGTAGCCTAATTCTGCGTACCTTTACTTTGGTTGTCTATTGTTTTTTGAATTTTTAAAATAATTTACCATATTCTTTGATTGAAAGTGGTGGGAAATATAACTCTCCTCTTGCTGATACAGGATATATTAATTAGATTTCAGCTTTCCCTTTCCATACTACCCGATTGTATCATTTAAAAAAAACTTTCCTGTCACCATGGTCAGCAGCAGGAGGTTTAAGAGAACAGAAAATAAATGCTGCTAGAATTCTCTAAAGTCATTCTCAAACTCACTTTTCTTTTTTCTTTGTTACATGTTCCTTCCTTCTACGAGTAAATGAAAATATGTAGAGTTCCTCGTATAGTATCTTAGCATATATGTATACGCCTCTTCTTAGAAGGTAGTGTATGTGACAAAATGGAGTTTAGAGTAAGAAGACCTGAGACTGACCATGATTTCAAACAAGTCACTTAACTTTATTGAGCTTCTATTTACTTATTTATGAAATGGTAATAATAATGTTCCTTTGTATGATCCCATGCATGCGAAAGACAGATATGAATGCAGACAGTCAATATAAACAGATACAGTCCAATGAAAGTAATTCTCTCTGCTCTGCTCTGTGGAGTTTAAATTTTGTAAGGAAAGGACAAAGAAGATTTTTAAAAATTTAGGCACTTATAAAGAACCATTCACATGTCTTATCTGTAAACATATGGTTTATTTATGATTTTGGTAATGAAACTAGGAAAGAATCAGTTCAGTAGAACATACCAATAATTTTATCAACACAGTATCTGCTGAGAAAGGATTCATTTAGTCAAACTATCACAACACAATTTCACGGTTAAACCCACATGCAGATTGTTGAATCATGTTTAAGAATGTTTCGATGGAATGTGTTAAATATAAAAATAATCCAATGCAATTTCCATTTAACACATTGTACAAAACTCCTTCTTCAAGGGAATTAACAAGTTTACAATTCTTTCCCATAAAGTGCTATGTATTCAAAGTGCTCTGTAACATTGAGGTTGAGATCAAGGAACAAATACTGTAGAGTTTCACAGCAATACAGCTCAGTAATAAATGAAATTGAATACAATGTAGGTGAAATTCACTCAGAAAACAAAGGAGATCTGTGATGTGCCAGGAGTGCCATGTCCTCAATAGGGGGTAGGACTGAAGGACTTCACATACACATCGCCACAGTCATAATCAAAATGAGTTTAAAGCTGAATTCATCGCTTTCATAGTGAGTACCCTTTCCTAGAGAAAGAAAGAAAACTAGAAAGAGCAACAGAAAAAAAGAAAAGATAGACAAAGACAGAAAGTTCACAATGCTTCTACAATCCATTTTTCCAAGGAGACCAATCCTCAGTACAATCAACAGTCCAAAAGAGCAGTTTCCAGACTTTAGACTGCATGAGAACTATGTGGAGGGCTTGTTAAAACCCCCAGCTGCTAGACCTCACCTGCAGAGTTTCCAATGTAAGAGGTGTGATATGAGGGCAGGAAGTAGTATTCCGAGTGAGGCTCATACCCTGATCACATTTTGAGAGCCACTGTAAGGGGCCAGCGTGGATTATATGATGATTGGGGCAACAGTTCTTAACTTGGGCTGCATAGTAGAATCAACTAGATTAAAAACAAAACCAAAAACTGATGCCTACACCCATCTAAAACTAATTAAATCTGAGTCTTTGAAGTGGAACCAGGGGTTGAATCATTCATGCATTCATGAAAATGTCTCATAAAAGTCTAATGTGTAGTCCAGCTGAAAAATCGCTGCTCCAGGAAATTTTCTTTCACCTCCTCACATGGAGGAAAGATAGCCAAACATATGTGTCCTTTGGAGTGCTGGTATATGAACACAGACGTCTTTAAAGAAATCAAAACCCTCGGTAGGCACCCTGATGCACAACTATTTCTAACAATATCAGGGAGTAATTTAGACAGTGATTGTGACTGTTGATTTATAATGCACTCCAAGGTTAGTTCACAGGTTTGAAATAACAGAAGTTGGGAAGGTGAGTAGCATGCTAACTTAATCCAAGTTTCTTTTCCATTGAATGGCAGCAAAACAGTCTAGAATGTGGGTATATGTGCTCATGCACAATGTTTGGCTGCTATAGTTATTGTTATCCATGTCACTACCTAAATTATTTACTACTATGATTAAAATTTGAGTGGCCCCACAAATAAGGCCCCCGGGGACAAAATTCCACAAACATTCCGCAGTCTGCTTCAGAAAGCAAAACGACAGAAACAGACAGGAAACAAAGGGTGCTTTGAAATAAGATTTCTACTTTAAATTGCACTTCTGGCATAAATAGAAGGAATGACTTTTTATAAGTGATTGTACATGGCATGGAATCGTTTTATAGGTCTGGAGCAATCTCTAGCACTGCATATACATGGAAGGACCTTCAGACCGCATTTTCACAGACCAAGTCATTAAAGTACAGATTTTAAATAAAACTCTCATGTATGAAACTGGGACTAATATTTGATTATAAATAGAAAGGAATTTAAACAAACCCCAAATGTCAGGACTGGGACTTTCACATGATCTTTGGTAAAACTCAAGCATCTGAACACTATCAGTTTGATTCGAATATAGACATCCTAGCTCTGTTGGCTATGTGCCAGCCTTAGGGCCCTCCATTAGGAACCGCGGACCCAATGTTCTCAAGGTGCTCGCCATGCTTCCAACCAGCACTGACAGATAGGGAACCAGTTCAGACACGCAGAGTGATTCTCTTTTAGAGATAACATTTAAAGTCCCAGCAAGATGTTTGGGTGAATCTTTCTCCACTCTTCAAGTCTTCCAGAACACATCTTTAAAATATCCTAAAAAGTAATAATAATAAAAAAAAAGATAGTAGAAACTATGAATATAATCAATCAGGATAGTAGAAACGGGGCATGAAGGATATGAGGCCATCAAGGAACTAAGTAAAGAAGAAATGCTTAAAATAGTTTGGTGTTTTGTTACCATCTTTAATATTTTACATATATACATATACTTTATACTTTTTATGTATCTTTAATATTTTAATATTTTCTATATTAATGGCTATGTATGTTATACATACATATACATATTAAACTTCACGAAACTGCAGAAATTAAGGCATAGAGCCCACTTAAAGGCAGATAATCACAGCCATTCCTTTAAACACTAAAAGGGAAATGAAATCTGGAACCTAGTTTGTTTCTTTCCTTCTGTGCTATGTCCCCATGGCCCCTTCTCCTCTGTGTTTCCCCTTTAGGGCCCTGTAGGGGAAATAGGGATCTCACTAATTCAGAGAGCTATGCTTGCAAACTCAGAGGATGTGATTCAGAGTTGCAAAAGGAATAGAGGTGGTTCCCTGGGGGTGTTTGGCCCCACCTCCACCTCACCCAACCTGTCCTGACAGGTGGGGCGATAAGCAGCACAGACAGAAGCCTGTGTGCTATGTGCATACAAGGACCGATAACGGGATGAGCCAGCCCAAAGGGAAAGGGACCCCAGGTTGGGTATTTGTTTAATTCTACACATGATCAGGCCTAAACTCACCATCTGCTGTGAAGTCTCTTAGGCCTTCTTTGTGTTCAGGGAAACATCTACGTTCTCACTTTCTCTTTGCACTGTATGCTCTTCTTGCTTCTCTTGGGTTCCAGGGCAATCAGCTTTTACAGGGAGCATGTCCACATCCTGTAGACTCTCTCTACTCTGCTCTGGCTCTCTCTCTTGGGATAATCCTAGCCTGAAATCTTCAGCGTCCGCTGACCCCTGCGCCCCACCATGGCTCCCCATCCTTGCCTCTGCTCCTACTTCCCTTTCCTTTTGATCTCGCCCTAGCTGCAGGGCCTTCCCTTCCAGGACTGAAGCTTCTCCTAGAGCCTCTGCCTCAGCCTCTGATACTTCAGTCACTGTCACCTCCCCCACTGCTGGCACCCCCTCCCAACTCAGTGCTATTTCCTCTGCCACCACCTTCTCTGCAGCTGCTGTTTTCCCTAGCAACTCATCCACTTTGTGCCAAGTTTCCTCACCAGTAACATCTGAAAAGGAGGAGGCTGTATTTGCTTCTGTTTTTCCCTTGGCTGTGTTCAAATCTGCCAACACTTCTGTCTTCTCCTTGGCCGTTTCCACTGCCCCTCCTTCTTGCAGGTCTTTGTCAGCCACAGCCATTCCTCCTGGCAAGCTCCCATCCCTCTCCATGTGCCCGGCCTTCATCACTGCTGTCTGCAAAGTGCACTCTTTATCCACCTCCTCCTCTGGGCCCGCATCCATCACTTCTTCACACAACTTTTCTGCCATCATGGGATCTCCCTCAGAAATATATTCTCGGGTCATTGCCATGGCCCCCATTTCTTGTTGCCCTTGTAAAGACCCTTCTTTTCCCCTCCTTTCCAGTCCTGCAAGGTCATCTTGATCTTTGGCGGCACACTCCTGGGCCTTGCCTGTGGCTGTGATCATCACCTCAGCTGCCTGAGCCTGTCCTTCGGGGTCACTTTCAGGAGCTCCTAACACACCCTTGCCCTCAGGGCTAGCTCCCTCTTCCTGCTCAAACAGAGCCAGATTCTCTCCAAAGAGCAGCTCTGCTTTGCCTTTATACTCTGTGTCTCCAGATTCGCTCAGTCTTCCCCCTCCTCCCTCTTTCCTCACAGCTATTATGTTTTCCGGTGACTTTTCAAATCCAGGTGCTGTTTCAGACACGGTCACCTCCCTCCCTCTCAGTGAATCTTCTTGCCACATTGTGTCTTCAATCAATTCAGAGGCCTCCATGTGTGTTTCATTCTCAACATCACACTCCATTTCATTTGGGGGGCCTTGTGGCTCTTTCTCAGTTCTTAATTCCTTCACAATTTCCCCCTCTTGCCCTTTAAACTTTAGCTCCTCTTCTAAAATGTCTTCATCCTGAAGAGCACTTGCCCTTGTCACCTCTTCCCTCTCAGATTCAGTTTCCCCCAGAGGTATTTTTGGCCTCTCCGCTTTCATCCTCTTTCTTTCTGCATCTAATTCCTCAGGTAATGTTTCTTTCCTATCATCTTCCTGATTAAATTCTACCTCAGTCTCAACTTCCTTCCTTTTCTCATCTTTCTTACAAAGTTCTTCCAGGCCTTCCTCCAAAACCTTCATTCGGTTTGTCTCAGCTCTGTCAGAAGTTGAAGAGCTCAAAGGCGTTTCAGTTCCCATAACTGCCTCCCTTGTTTTGGCTGGTTCCTCTCCCCCAAGTGTTGCCTCTTCTAAAGCATCCTCTCTCTCAGACACAGTGCCTTGCTCGGGTCCCATGTCCCCTTGGTCTGTGGATGCTTCCTCTTCACTGTCCTTCACATTTCGCTTTTCAGACCCTGCCTCACTCACAGCTGCCCCTCCCTCAGCCTCTTTCTTCTCCTGCATCTCAGCCTCTGTCAAGGCCGCTACCTCCTGAATACACTCAGACTTTGGAGCTGCAGCCTGGCCTGAAAACGCTGCCTTCTCTGAACCCTGCACCTCTTTAGAAGCTGCCTTCTCTGTCTCCAGCACTGTCCCCATCAGGGCCTGCTTTTCAGGAGCCTCTTTTCCAGTTAGACCTTCAGAGGCTCCTGATGCTTTTTTTCCTGCTGGGTGTAACTCCTCTTTATTCAGCTCTTTATCCTCTTCCACCTCTACCCTGCCTACTATGCCCTGAGGGATCTCTCTTTCCTCTGTAAACAGTTCTGTTAAAGCTGGCTGCTCTGCTGTTGGCTTCCACTCCCCCAAGGGAACCTCATCAACTCCTGATTTTCTCCACAGTGTTGCTCCCCCTTTTTCTTCTACTGTGTCAGCATCCCTGTGTAGAGGGACCTCATCTTCTTCCACTGCTTCTTCCTTCTTTGGCTTGGATTCTTTGTTTGAGTTGATGGTTACGCTTTCTTCCACTACTGAATTCCTGTTTGGTGCTGTAAAATAAGGAAAACAAGAGGACTTTAATCCAAGTGCACAGGGAGGAGATATTATATGTAATCTTATATAATATGAAATATTTTTATGTAATATCAAGAGGCCAATGATATGTTTTTAAAGATTGTATTTCTTTATTTTTTAGAGAGAGGGGAAGGGAAGGAGAAAGAGAGGGAGAGAAACATCAATGTGTGTTTGCCTCTCATGCACACCCTAATGGGGACCTGGCCCATAACCCAGGCATGTGCCCTGACTGGGAATTGAACTGGCAACCCTTTGGTTTGCAGGCCCACGCTCAATCCATTGAGCTACACCAGCCAGGACAGGGCCAATGATATTATATATAAAATATTTTCTCCATTCTATGATGCCATTGACTCTAACTTGCTCCAAAATGGCATTTCATGATGAGAAGAGATGCTATCAAATTTACTGGACACATTGATAAGAAAGGAAAATTGAACATTAGAAATGTTGAAAATAAATAAAAACTTCATGTCTTAGAATAATAACCCCCCCGCCCCATCATACTCACACACCCCTACTACTTTCATTTGAAATATTAGGACCTGCCCAAAAGTTATGCAATAATAGAATAATAATAAGAATAATAATGAATACTTTAATGAATACATTAGGACCTGCCCAAAAGTTATGCAATAATAGAATAATAATAAGAATAATAATGAATACTTTATCTTCTTAGAAATATTTGTCCCTTAACACCGTAATACAGTTGTCCCTCTGATCAGGTTTTCTATACTCACATGGGAATTTAGCAACACAATCTCACTATGGTGTGAGCTCATCATTATCCCATTGATTACTCCCACATTTTAAACTACTCTATCTAGACATGGTAATCAAATAATTTTGTAGCTTAAGGTAAGACTTTTTACTAAAGACATCAATTTGTATCATGGGTCAGGATGCCTCCCATCTGTGTTCAGAAACTGATTTGCCTTTGGCAAAACAGGATCACAGAGCAAGACAAGACTTTGTAGTCTGGGACAACTTTCAACATAAATAACCTTCTTGAAGTATTTCATAAGTTTTCATACATAATTCCTTGCCAAATCTGGGTCTACTAGTTATCATACGTCAGTAACACAAGTTCAATGTTTTTCTTAAAAGGCTTCAAACTGATTTCTTATTAATAAAAAACACATGTATTTCTGTTCAAATTACCTATGCAAAATAAATAAAGGTATGTCATCCCACACACCCAAAGCATTTAAATTTTTCCAGGGCAAAATAATACTTTGGAAGACAAGAGCTTCTTAAATGATCATCTTCATTTCTATTAATTTAAATTATTTCATTTATACAAGACACTGGACTAGATGTTATAAAAAGTTATCATACCAGCATGTCAACCTCCAAATTATGTAAATCTATAAAGTAAGCAAATGTGTCTTCCTCATTTCTTTTACTTGTTTGCCGTTTTACCTACTACCCCATTACCAAGAATCTGTCAGAAACCTAAAGCCCTGATCTTCTTCAGTCACTTCTTCTGGAGGATGCTACCTCACCCAGGACTGTCTCGTCACTTCATTTCCTCCCCTAACACAAAGCAGGACATCCTATCTGGCATTCCTCTTGTCTATTGCTGGCAATTGTTACTGATTTTACACTTTCCTTGAAAATGTATTTGGAAGGTAATTTTTGACATCTCCTTTCAAAAGAATAACAGGAATTTCAGGCCTATCAATAGGGTTGGTGTTGACTTTTATAGGTGGTCCTCAGTGTATCATAGTGGTTGTTTACTAAATTGTACCTAGAAGGTCCCAGAGGAAAATATTAAACCAAATGTTCATTGGGAGGACATGTAGCCAATTCGTTTAAAGGCATATGGTCCATTTAATTTCATTACAGATTATTATCTGACTTAAAAGAAAATTAAATTAAAATGGTGAGAAACTTGTCAAGTCTCTTTAATGGTATATCTGGTATTCAAATTCCTACATGAAATGTATTAAAAATTCAGTTATGAAAGACATTTAAATGAAGTCCTCTGTTTTTCTAAACTGGTCCCTAAAATTATGGATTATTTCAAGAACTTTCAGGAAAACAGGGGAATAAAATTGTCTCCTCACCATGTGATAATATACTATGTCTAAATTCTAACAGAGAAAGTATCAATGGTATCCAGTGGAACCATTGTATGGACACACAGGGCTGGGGAGTCAGACAGGACATTCCTGAAGCAAAGGAGAAAGGGTCATTGAAGCCCTTCTAAGAAATATCAGCACAAAAATATGACATGTTTTTTGAAGGTAACTTTATGGGCTTCTGGAAAAAAAAAAAAAGGATACAGGAGAGCAAGCAACATTCACAAACTGGCAATTTGACTTAGTAGAATGAGTGAACGCTTGGGAGTCAGACAGACCTGGTGAGAACGTCAGCTCTGCTACTCAGGAAGCAATGCCTCTCTGAGCCTTCAGCTCTCTAACCCGTACAATAGGAATAGCAATGCTTGACTCACAGAACTCCTGTGATAGTAAATCGTAAAGTGATGAGCACAGTGCCTGGTGCACAGAAAACCCTGACAAATCCTTCTTCCACATTTTCTTCCCACTGCTTACAATATATTGTATGTTCTTGCTTTAGCCAGATTTGATCTAACAACTACAGTGCCTACACTGCAGAACGTTTGGAGGACTCCTTGGGTTTAATACCCACTCTAAAAGATTTGGATTCTTCAAGCTCAGGGTCCTTGTTCTAAAAGTCAACCCACTGCAAGTTCAAATGTCACCTGGCCCTCTCCACGTTGCCTAGTGGGAACTGGAGCTCAGAGAGCCATGTAAGTGCAAATATTCTGGTTAATGCTATTTTTTGTGAGTAATAAAGGTTTTTTTTTTTTTTCTCTGAGCCAGGAGTCTGCTAGCATCCATGAAACTATTTCTTGTTAACTTGTTCACTTGAAAATAGAGTAAAGTTTCAAATACCTCATAGTGCTTGATGGCTATCATTAACAATTAGAGGTAGAAGTATCAAGACCGTACAATAAGTAAAACAAATAATTCCCCCCACACACATACATATGTTCAAATCAGGACATTTTTTTTCAAAGTCATCCACTTAATGTGGGGAATCCTGACTTCAAGGACACAGAACGCTTGACCAGACATATACGGAATTGTGCCTGTTGGGTCACTCCTAATCGGAGCTCTTGCAGCTGGAATACTCATCATCAAGAGCCAGGTCATATGTTGATGGCAATAAATTCTTCTCTAATTTTAAAAATAGCTCAGATAAGTCCTTATGCAATGTGCCTTGGCTCTCCATGTTTCCAATCCTCCTACCTGGTCAACTAACTGGGAGGCAGGCTGCAAAATCAGACTGATTTGAAAATCCCTATCAATGAGTTCTATAATCCAAAGTTGTTGTTGTTTTTCATTCGAGGTACCAATGTATAAAAAAATAACATTTACATATGTTATCAGCCTTAAATCTCTCCTTAAGCCCTCTCAACCACCTCCTTCTATCACATTGATTAGTTGAAAAGAAAAAAGAGCTGGAAGAAGGAGAAAACAAGAATAGCAATATAGAAATGGGGTTGTCTTTGGCAGAGGATTTCTGAAGGTTTTTCCTGGGTAATGGTGTGCCCTTACCTGCTCCTGTGTCAGTCTCCAGCTCGGTCAAGGGCTCCTCCCCCTCGTCTGTGCTGCGAACACCAGACTCAGCCTCACAGGGGCCGTGGCAGCCAGGTTCCGCAGCTGCAGCTAATATTTGGCCAACTGATTGGAGATCATATAAAATATCAAGAGGTATAAAAACAGGTCATAGAAATATTGCTGAGCTATTTCACATCATTTCAGCAAATGGGGTTAATTTAAAAGCATTCACATTAAAATGTTACCTTGTTTTTAAAATCTATTAAGATTAAACAGCTTCCAAGCTATGGTTTTTAAAAAAGAAAAGACAATAGAAGATCATGAAGTAAAGAAATTCATGCAAAGAAATGCTTGCATTTTTTTTTAAATGACAACAGCCAGAAGCAGTGACAGATTTGCCAAATGCACATGCAATGAAGTGATTGAAAAAAAAGTTTGGTTGCCTTTTTCTTTCTAGAAGTGTGTGTTATGGCTTTTATAACACCAATCACCACTGCTCTTTTAAATTGCTAAAACTGCTGGAGCTGACTGTACTACGAGCGTTTCATCCATTAATAGACTTTAGTGATCTGACCTCAATACTCTCTCCAAGCGGACAGAGCAAAAAGCTATTGCATGATTCCTGTAAATCTGACAGGAAAACCTGTTTGTAGAAATTCCTGTTACCTGCAGCTGATTACTAGCACGGAACTTCAAGAACACAAAGACCCATACTCCTTGCTAACTGTGGGCATGTTTTGGGCCCAAGCCTATGCCTCAGTTTACTCATCTGTCAAAAAGAGGTGTATACCTACCCAACGATTATTGGGTGGATGAAATACAGGGGTGGGCAAAAGTAGCATTACAGTTGTGAGTACATGAAACACAGATTATTCTTGTATTATTTATTAACCATTGTGTTATTTTCCATACAACAACTGTAAACCTACTTTTGCCCACCCCTGTGAAGTAATGCATGTGGAGCATGTTTCTCTCTCACTATTAGCAAGTGCCTAAGCACTTAGTAAACAATAGCCACGATAATGATGATGATGAGTGTGGCTATTACACATAGCATCACCCAATGTGGTGTGATTCTAGGCAACACTGTAATATCAGTTGTTGGTCTTTAGTTTCTGACATGTCCCTGTCTGCATCCCTCGCTTATCATCCAAGTCCCTGACATCCACCGTCATGCCACCTTCTGGTTACCAAAGCTCACTTAGTAACACTAGAGCTAGGTCTGCCCTCCTAGATAGGAACACAATGTCCCCCGAATACCCTTTCCTTTCTCCCTCCTTCCCTTCCCTTTCTTCTTTCTTCCCTTCCTCCCCCTCTCTCTCTCCCCAGTCTCACCCCCTCCCTTCTTTTTTGCTTTCTTGCTTTCTTTCCTCTCAGATATTCTGATTCAGTTGAGGGACTTGAAAAAAACAGAACTAGAATGTGGTCTCTCGCTTGGTTTAAGATGAATTGCTAGGTTAGTTGCTCACTGATTCCTCTGTGTTTGGAAACAAATAGTGAAATATCTGCCTTACGTGGCTTTTGGGGGAAAATACAATGACAGCTATACTAATCTTAAGAGAACAAAAATGGAAATGAGAAGAGGTGCATCATATAGTTCAAATGCATTCCCTTCAAAAGATTTTTTAACATCAATTTTCCTCATTCATACAATATGCCAAATAAAGTTTTAAAATAATAGTATAGCAATGACAGCAACTTAGGCAAATTAGGTTATAGTTGGGTTTGTTATCAAGTCAACTTTTACTTTAGGAACATTACAAACATAGAACATATGAGTTAAATATTATCCTCCCCACTCTAAAATGTTATACTGCATAACTAGAGAATTTAAATAAGCAGTGTTTTAGGTCTTTTCGTATCAACCTGCTTGGCTGACTGAGCGTTAAAAATCCCAAGGATGGTAGGACAAGTGGATGGGGGAAGTCTGATTTGGTAGCAATTTCCTGAAGTTTTGTTTCCTCGGAACCAACAAGACATTGGAGATTTTTTCCAAGAACTCCATAGGCTATAAAAAATATGGCTTATTATACAAATATTGAATCTTTATGTTGTATACCTAAAATTCATATATGCCAAGTTACCTCAATAAAACATTTAAAGAAATAAAGTTTACACTAATAATAACCAATAATTAAACCATTAGCAGCTATTGAACTAAAAAATTATTCTAAGAAGCCAAGCAGTACTAGCACCATCTGAAAATTACAACTCACTCAGAACTGACAATGAAGCACGTAGTCCCTCTGTCTCAGGGCCGCAAGCACCACCTGCCCGCGTCTGCTGGCTCGCCTCGGAGGTCGGGCTTTGGAAGGAGATGAAAGCCTGTGCAGTCAGGTGTTGCCTGCTTCCGAGTCAGCAAGAACGAGACCCCAGCCTGAGCATCAAGGACTTATTAGGTGTGAGACCAGAAAATGCCTCACTTGGTCATGTTTTTTCAGATGTTCCTCTGAAACTGAGCCTTAAAAGCAAGAACTTGGCCAGGGTCTAACCTTAACCATTTTCTCCTGTAGCAAGGGAGGACTGTGCCTGCTGAGACTCCCAGGCCAGCAATGTGACACATCGCTTTGTTCCCTCTAGTTAGCCCTTCCTCCCTCAAGTTCCTGTCTTTTACCTCTCCATGAAGATGACCATGAAAAGCAAAGGTATTGTCAGTTTTCACAGCTTTCATAGCAAAATGACAGAGGCCTACATAGAGAATTTCTTAGAAAAGCATTTTTTCCACTCAAATGATGAACAGGCATGGATACATGGAACACATTGACAGCTGTTGGGAACGGGGGTGGGGGCAAGGGAGTGCTGGATGAAAGAAAGTGAAGGGATTAGCCAAAGAACATATATGCATGACTCACGGACACACGGACACACGGACAGTAAGGTGACAGCCAGAGGGGAAGTGGGGCAGGGGCTGGGTGGGGCTGTGTGGGGGCGGGCGGATGGGGGGAATGGGGACATCTCTAATAGTGTCAACAGTAAAAATAAAGAAAAAATAATAAAATACCAAAATATTCCTGTATTACAACATTAGCTTTTTTATTATGAAAACACATACCTTAAAATAACAGACTGTATTTTCTCTAAATATGAAAGTAGTACGTGTTCATTAGCTAAATCTTGAAACCATAAAAAGTACAAAGAAGAAAAGTTTTTAAAAGTCCTAATTTCACTATGCAGAGAGAACTACTAGCTAACATTTTGTGGATTGCTGAGTATTTTTTTACTCGACTCTTACTACAGATAGCACTTCATACCCTATTTTATTCATGTAGCAATGTGTTGTAACTATTTCCACATTCCATTACATAAAAAAGATTCTTCAATAACTGCATTAAATGTTCTAGTAAGATTTTACTAAAATTTGATTAACCAATGGCCTGGTGTTGGATGTTATTTTCTTTTGTGTGTGTGTGATGAGAAAGCTATTTTAAATACCACTTACAATCATTTTATACTTATTTTGGACTATTCCCTTAGGATAAACTCCTGAAATTGGAATTTCTGGGTCAAAGGGCATGATAGTTTTAGAAGCTTTTGATATGTTTCTATGTGTTCTACAGAAAAGGAGTGATCAATGAACAATTTTACCAATAATGACAAGAGGCCTGATGTCCTTGTACCACTGCTGACAATGTCACAATCTCCAGCAATTCCTTCTATATTTGACAATTTAGGAATTGAAAAGTGGTAGCAAGAATATGGTTTTCAATATTAGTAGGCAAGCTTTCTAAATTCATTCCCTCTCCTCTGCTTGTTTTAAAACAAAACAAGATATTCCACCTTAAAACCTGCTAAGAATCCTGAATAATTCAGTATCAGAAGAAAGTTTTGCCAAGGACTTTTCATCTGAATTGTAACAACATAAAAAAGCCTAGAGAAGATACGTCCACACTTATTCGAAGTCCTGGTCACCTTGAAAACGACCCCTGTGCTTTGATCTCTCTTTGTGCAGCCAATCAGTTATCTTCCCAACAACTCACCACAACCAAATTCATAACTGACATCACCCACCTACACAGTAAAGATGTTCCTGTGTTGCCTTGGGCATTGAAACATGGCCCACAACAACCTAGGATTAATTACAAACTCAAGACCACAGCTGTTCAAAGATTAACAGTTGCAGAAAGCTAAAGTCCATCCTCTGCACAGTAGCTACAATCGTCTTTTTACAACTTTCAGGTGATGTCATTCCTATGTTCAAATTTTCCCAAAGTCTTCCTCTCTCAGAATAAAATCCTCCCCAGGACATGTAAGTGCCTGCCTCGGGCTTCATCTTCGACCACTCTCTGGATTGTCCATTCTTCTCCTATCACATGGGCCTGCTTTCTGAATCCGACACTCAGCAACTACGCCTCCAATCTAGTCTTTGCCTTTGCTGTTCCCTCTGTTTGTTTTTTCTTCAGAGGGCAGAGTAGCTTACTCCTGCACTTCATTCAGGTCTCTGCTCAAATGTCTCCTCATCAGAGAGGCCACGCCTAAAACACCACCCCTCCCTCTGACCGGCACTCTGTGCCCTCACCCTGATTTATTTCTCCTCTAGCACTTAGCCTACATGTGTATTTTCACTCATGAGGCTTATCTCCCCCTAGAATATCAATTTCAATACAGTCAGGGACTATGTTTTGTTCACACGAAGAACAGACTGAATTAAGCAGATACCTAGCCAATAGTTATTGACACACGAAAAAAACCTATCGGAACGAACAGCTACATGCCCTCATATTTCACTCTGAAGGAGCATTTAGGCTGCAGACTGTAACGCACGGCTTTCCTGTAGTTTCACCAGGACCATCCTGCCCAGCTTGCCTGACGGTGAAGTTGCGCTGCACTTCAGTCAGCATTACTTAGGTTTGAATTACCTGCTCACGCACCATCAATTCTCCTGATTCACACGTAAAAGTATAAAGTCCCTACTTCTGTATACATTTTAGATTATATTTTACATTACAATGCTCTATTCTTAGTATTTTATTTATATTCAAAATGCGTAAATTATATTAACTTCACAAATTAATATATCTGAGTCGTTCCAACGTTAGAACACATTGCAAAGATTGTATCACAATGTATGAAGGTAACTTAAACTAAAAATAACTGAGAAAAATAAACACACTAAAATAACGCTAGGCTCTTTAATACTAAATTAACGCCCAAGGACACTCTCTCATAGTAGCTAGCAATTATAATCTTGTACATTATTTACTTTGCTGCATTCAACTCATCTTTTATATCAGTTTACCTGAGTTTTTAGTGGACTAAACAAAGCCTAATTGGAACATATTATAAAATAATTAGAAGGAAAGTATCACTTTATGTTTTCAACCTAAAAGGCAGAAGGCATTGAGTATACTACTTTACGAATTTATCAACTGCTATGATCTTAAGTGAAAACAATTCAGATTAAGTTATATTAGCATAGACAGTATAAAACACCATTAACTGTATGTAATATTTTAGCCAATAGACCTATTTTTAATATAATCACAGTTTTTATTCTGTCTGGTTGAAAAATAATTCAGCACCATACAAACATGAGAGATAATCTTTTATACATTATCTCAGCCCCCGTTTCATTTCAACCTAAAAGTTTAATTGGAAATCTAAATAAAAGATGCACAGTTCAGTCTTCACCGGCCTTGCAGTCTGACTCCTACAGGCTGCGTGTGGCAGCAGGTGTGCTCATCCAAATGGCCTTCAACTCAAGCACATACCCTTGGCCCCGCCCTCTCCCCCCCCCCGCACCCCACCCCCCCCGCAGCCACTTAACTGAAGACTCAGCTAAGAAAGAACAGCTAGCCATCATGTCTTTGCTTGGCAACAACATCAATGTAACAAACGATGCAATCACAAGGTTGATTTTATGGAAAATATTCTTAGAAATGTTTATTAATGTAAAGATCTTTGAGAATATGTATGACTTCTTTTATTCTGTTATCTCATATATTTACATATTTATTGCATTATTTCCTTGAGTATATTTTGAAAACATCAGCACCCAGCTGTTAAAATCTATTCATTGTTAGGTTTTGATAGCATTAATTCTTCTACATAATTCTCAATAGTTTATAATGGTCTTTGTTTCATTTTAACTATTAATGTCTTATTTTCCGTGTACTTTACAATACCTGCCTCTGGGCCCCCATAACATCAGTTCTTGCACAAAAGGCAAAACATTTTAAAGAAAATTTTCAAAGTTATAAAACACTAAGGTAATATAATGGACTAACATGTTCAGTAAATAAGAATAAAGTACAGTTATGTGAGTTGATAAGAAAAACACCCAAGAAAGAGTTTAAGTTTTAAAAATAAAGCAAGCTGTAAAATAAAACATATCATGTTTTCATCAGTGTATAAAATAGGAATACATTTATATATGTATTTATATATATTTTTCTGGAATCATGTATAAAAAACTACTATCTACTGTTATCTCTCTGTCTCTTGGAAAACAGTAGAGAGTGGACAAGGAAGACTGTAGCTTTCACTTTATTCTCATCTGTTCTGTATTATTTAACCTTTTCAACCAATCTTTTGCAAGAAAAAAATTTTTAGCCAAAACCTTAAAATCTTGATAATTTTAGATCCAGAAATTATACTTCTTGTAACCTAGCCTAAGAAAAGAATCATAAATTTGAAATTACCTTTAAGTAGTAAGATATTAGAATAATAATAGCAAAAAATGAAAAATATAAATATCCAACAATATGGAAATGATTAAATTATGAGAAAACCACAGAATCTAATAGTAAACAGATAGTAGACATATTCATAAAGATTATACAAAAACATAAAAATGCTTTGGTTATAAAGAATAAAAGGCAGTAAGTATTTGATAAAAATATGACACCATAACTTGCAAACTCTAACTTTAGAAATAAAAATCCTGACCAAGTGTTAAAAGTGATTTTTTTGTGTGATTAAATTTATGTGTAAATTTTTAAAATTACTTTACTCTATTTTCTAAATATTATTTTATAAGCCGTTCATGAAAAATAAACACTAATAAAGAGCCTCAGTACATATATTAGAGCTTAAGAAAGATAATCACAAAACTTGCAATCTAGTCTTGACTCTACCTTAATAAAAAAATAATAAAATGTTTTAAAATTATAGATGTTATCAAGTCAAGAACACAGGGTTCCCAGAATATTTGAGAAAAATAATAAATATACACACTTTCACTCCACAAATCCAGGAAAAAGAAAATCCACCCTCATCCAAGTGACATCTCCCTAGTTCAGTGCATCTGCTGTGTTGCCTCCCGCCGAAATGCAGTTACATGTGTGCACCTGACTTTACGGAAAACATGTCTGTTTACATGAATCCAGCTGAACAATCCAATTGACTGAAGTGGAAATAAAGTAATCATGATGTCAATGTTACTGCTGAATTTTAATATCTCTGCCTTTTTTGATCAGACTGACAGATTGTGCAAATTTTTTGGATTATACATTATGTGTTCCTGAGTTGAACAATGAAATTGAAGATCAAAGATTTGAATTACTTTATAATAGATGCAAAAATATATTTGAACAAGAATCCTAACTCTTCTGTGGCAAAATCCTTTAGAGAATGCTGGGGCCATTCGGGTTATAATCCTAGGGCAGAGGTTGGGACAGTTTTTCTGTAAAGGGCCAGAGAGTGAATTATTAGGGCCGTGTGGGTCGGACAGCCTCTGTTGTAACAGCTTAACTCTGCCCTTGCAGTGCAGAAGCTGCCATGAATAGCATGCAGATGAAGGGACATGGCGTCTCTCCAATAAAACTTATTTTCTAACACTGAAAGTTGAATTTAACATAATTTCGACATACATATTATTTTTCTTTTAATTTTCCCCCCAACCCTTAAATAAAAAAATAAAAAACACACATTTAGCTCACAGGCATACAAAAAGGAAAGGCAGTAGACCAGACCTGACTCATGCGCTGAATGTTATCAAACTGTTCATTCTAGTTATTTTTTTTTAACTTATTTAAAGGTTGTATCTTTGGCTACATCCCACTGTCTGGAATGCTTTTACCCTCCTCTACTCCACCTTGAAAATCTTATTTAACCTTTAAGGGCTTCCTCAAGCAAACCCTTCACAAAAACTTCCAAGGCATCCTTAACCAAATGGGACTTCTCTTCCCTTGAAATCCCCTAGCACGTGTGCCTTCTCTGATTTTATTTATAGCATGACTACTGAACTTTGTCCAGCTATTGGCATGCCAACCCTCATTTCCAACACATTGTGGGAGGAATCCTCTCTTACACATTTCTTATCGACCATGGTGCCTTGTACAAAATAGGAGGTTGTTAATAATGTCTGAATTGAGAAATAACTATTCAACATCCTCAATTCTTAGATGTAGGTCTCTAGTGGTTTAACAACAGCTTTGAAGTTTCTAAAAGAAATATAGATATTGAAAGTATTCATAACGTTTAGAACACAGGTGGGTTTAGTATTTAAATGTGAAGACAACTTTTATCTTGGAGTAAAGAAGAATGCCCACCATGCTGGCAGGAGAGACAGACGAGAGCAGGCAAACGACGAAGATGTGAGTCACAGGGCACAGGGTGCTTGCCGCGCGACAGCCAAGTGTCTGGCAGGCACATTCCGACTGTTCACGTGACACACCTCGGTTCTCTGACTGTCCTTTCGCGTGTCTAAGGTCCTGGGACCTGATTATCCTGGGGCATGCCTCCCCCTTCCCTGACAAATGAAACTATCCTACACACCCAGGAACCCGGGACCAGGAAGTTACTCGGCTTTAGAGAAGAACTCAAAATAAAGTTTGGGGTTTTCTATGAAATTTTCACATTTTTACCTAAATCTAAAAATCTGTATTGCACAGATACAATAGGACGTTTTTAGAAATTTGAACCACCCTGCATAAATTCAAATCCTAAGAACGCTTATTACCAACTTACGTAACTTCTCTGAGTCATGATTTTGTCATTTGTAAAAAAATAATCATGCTGACAATAGAACCCAACTCACGGCAACACTGAGCTGTGGTGAGGATTAGACGAGGTAACATACATGTTTAGAACTAGCTCATATTAAGCACCTCCCAGTGTTGGCTATGGATGTCTTTAAGTGCGTATACAGCTAAAGACAAACAGCATTGCAGGTTATAACCTCTAGAAAGCCACACATACCCTTGCCTTCAAGGCACGTATTGTGTTTTATTTCATTCTTGAGATAGAATTACCATGGGAAGAAATTTACAGAAAATAGGAAACACGCTATATAAGAATTATCAAGCAGTTTTTAAAATGCAATAGAAGGAAAACAGCAAGCTGAAAATACATGTATGATTATGTGACAAAGAGAGAAATAGAACAAAATCGAATCCCTTTGGCATTATCACAACAGTACTTCCCAAGCTTTGGCAGAATGCAATGATCAAAGTCAGCTTCCATGCATGGGGACAATGGCAGGCCAACTCAATGGCCATACTTACCACCTTTCTCCACCCTACAAGGACCTGACATTTTGTGCTTCACCTTAGCAGTGCTTCCTTTCCAAAGTTTACACGTATCATTTTCCTTCTCTTCCTTGGAATGTTCCCCGGACTTCTCAGATAAGCCCTCTGCAATCACTTGGGTTCCTTTCTTTGTTTCTTCTTCAAAAACATCCTCCAAGCTTTCCTCTGTGAATAGAGGCTTGATCTCCACATTTGCTTTTATTATCTTTTGGTCTTCAATTTTTAATAAATCCTCTATTGAAAGTCGTGATTTTCCTGGCTCATCGGTTTCACTCAAATCCTGAGAAGATGAACTTCTGACACTTAAGTTTGGGCTTCCGTCAGCGTGTACCTCCCTGTCCCCCAGTGCAGATTCGTCTTCACTGCAGCTAGAATATGGGTGACTTCTGGATGAGGATGAGGAGGCAGTCTTTATATCTACAAGTCATAAAATTGTTGACATCACTGTTTTTATAAAGCAATTAGTTTGTGGGAATTATGTTAATAATTATTCATACAAAACCATTTAGTATAGGTTAGTAGATTAGATACCTTTTTCCCATTTATTCTACATAGTGGTGATGATAAAAAAAATAAAAACCTGTGTAATCTGTGAGTCAATAGAAGTTTTCAAGAATAAATCACATTTAACTAAAACCTAACTGTATTTATTTTTTAGAAAACCATTTCATTGGAAAAGTTTTTTAAGTATATTCTGTTGTAGAAGAAATTGAGTAATATTTTACTTGTTCAGCAAAAGCCGTTATTTCATCATGATCTTGGATAAACTCAAAACTCTCGGTGAATAAAATTTAAACTTTTATCTTCTTTAACACCCACCATACTAGTATCCCCTAGTGGATGGATGTGGTGAGAAGATCTTGCATTTGCGTAATACCTAGACACAATTAATCTTTTGAGATGACATTCATATGTGTGTGTGTGTGTGTGTGTGTGTGTGTGTGTGTAGGAGACGACGTATTACTCCAGGTTCCCAGAAGCAAATGCTGAGATGAGGATACACGTGCAAGTAATATTAAGGATACAGTATGTGCTCCAGGAGAGACTCTACATGTGGCGAGGAGCAGGGCAGGGAAGGGAAGAAGTCAATCAAGGGAGCGATTTCAAGAAACGTTTAAGCCTCAGCCTGATCCCACAGGTACCTCTGAAGTCCAAATTATATTAGCATGTTTTCTCCCTCGAGGAAGGTGTTGGCTTTCATACTCTGCCCCAGTCAGGCTTGACTCCAGGCCACCCTAGGGGGACATAAATTCCTTGGCACTTCCAGGCTCTTTGTGCCTGGAGGTGAAACCACTCCAGGAGCTCATGGCTGTCCTCTGAAGAGGGCAGAGGGTGCAGAGGGTGGGCACACAGAATCCATAAAAGAGATTCTAGGAGATCAGGCCGAACACTTGTGTGATACTACCGATTAGCAGTCTAGAGGCTTACCAGACCAAAAATGGTTTAGTAATTACTACCCCAGAAAAGCTTTTGTAAATCTCCAAGAAAGTGATATACACACTGAATCTCAATAAGAAAGATTCTCAGCCTGAAAGTCACGGCACACACTGCTGTGGACCAGAGCGCGGCAAACTCATTTTTGAGTTCTTCGCTAATATATCTGTGTCTGTAATTGTTTTTAATAGAATGTATTTTCAGATGAAGCATCCTGCACTTACAGGTTGCCTAGCTCTCTTATTTTCTCTTCTCTGTGTGCTCCTTCCCCTTTTTTCTATTTCTTTTGTTTTTGCTTGTCAGCTACACAGAGGGCTGTAGCAGTTGATGCAGAGATTAAGGGAAGAAATAACTGTCTTAACTCTTATCCTCTTCCCTCTGTTCCTCCAACCCAACAGCTTTCCCTGACAGGTCTTAGCATTTTAGACACAGTCTCAGGGACACATCCGAGTTTCCACAAAGATTCAAGAGATGCTACACAGCAGTAAAAGCCAAACTCTGAAAAGCCTGTGAGTAACAGAACCCCTTAAGTACAATTCCATTTATTTTTATCTCCCAGCTACCTTGACAGGTACCAGATGACCACTGTTTCTCAAAGGAATCGCAGACTTTAGCCTCTTGTTCTTTATCTCCATTGTATGAAATCTGGGTATGCCGTCTCTGCAGGGGACGCAGCAGATCGCAAACTGCTGTTCTCTATCTTATTTGCACCAGAGCAGAAACTTTAGAGACTATGACCTTCCCCTCTCTTAAGCATCTCACACTTGTTTTGTTTTTAATGAAAAACAACTTCTGTTTGCCAGTGTTTTGATCAGTGGCTTTCGTTAATTGTACAATTAACTAGGGCACAATGGCATACTTGTTCTGAACTTCCAAAAATATTCATGTTTACCATCTTCATATTGTCATATGAAGACTCCTCTTTTGGCTCTGAGGGTTGTTCACATAATAAAAAATGAGTGCTTCCCTTTATTTCTTTAGTAGCTTTTATTAATTGTATTGTTTTATTTCAAAAGGCTGAAACACACTCTAGTTCAATTTTGAGTCCGTCCTTTATAGAATGAATGACCTCGAAATGGCAAGCGTACCTGACCTTCTACCTAAACTCATTTCAGTTTCCAAATTTCTCTCTAACCTCATTGTATAATTTTGTTTCACTCTCATTTCTTACTCTCATTTTCATACAGACGCTGGGGCAAGACTCTGCCTACAAAAAAAGCTCAAAATGCTTTAGGGCCATGGAATTGGATTTTCAACACTAATTTCATTTGTCCTCTTGGAAATAAAAGCAAGCTTTATATAAAGGAGTTTCATATACAAAGGAACTTTGAGGACACATACTTCCATCATTAGGAGAGAAAAATTGATCTCAGAGGTCCACTGGTAACCACTTCTGCCTCCCACCCAATTCCCTCTGTGATGTTGAAAGAACCTGCTCTTGATCTTCATGGTAAAGAAATGATGTGTATTTGTAGCCTGAGCCCTTGGCCAAAGTCAGCAAGTTTGGTGCCCCTGACCCATGTCCTAAGCAGTATCTCTGACGTTTATCTCTCTCCATTTGGCCAGTCACTAAATCCATCACTGTCTTGTTTTCATGTCATTGGTAACTTCCTTCTTCTGAGTCACCACTATTTTACACAACACGAGACTGAGAGAAAATAGTGTGTTTTTCTGTAAGACGAACCTACCTGTTCCAAACTTTGACTTGGCTACCTTTTAGCTTTGCTTTTGGTGATACTGCTTAATTTCTCTAATGTCTTGGCTGTAAAGCTGAGGTTATTCTATTTGCTCAACGTAAGTCATTATAGAAACTGCATGACAAAAATATGACCTAATGAAAGAATTATTTCTTTATGACTTTCAGTTTTTCCCCTCTATAAAATTATACAAGTTAAATACATTTCAATAAATTTCTGTCTTGTGATTTCACCTTGTACATTAATTAAGAGTAGAATTGCTGTAACCATTTATTAAGGAAAAAAAGATAAACCTTGATCATAATTATATACCTACTTGTACCAAACAATCAGGTAAACACTTTATAAGCATCTCATTTATCCCATGGAATATCGTCTTCTTTTTATAGAATGTTCTAAATCTCCTAGAACATAAGGCCCAGAATAGTTAAATAATACCCAAGGTGCATTAGCTATAAAGTAGCAAGATCTATAAAACATTTTTTTTGTAATGACCCACTATAGTAAAACCAAGACCCCTCCATTTGCCAAATGGCCTTGACACAGAGAGAACCTACTGTCAAAGACTCACCACCGCTTCTCTGAGCTAACTGTCCACTGTTACCACCCAAGGTTGACAAGTGGAAAATAGTTCTCTTCAAAACATTGGAACTCGGAATTCATAGTCTTGTTCTCCCTTTTATATCTCTGGGAGTCATTCTTAATTTTTCACTACTTTAGAACCCAGACAGAGTCCATTGAAAACACTTAGAATATGAATATAAAGCAAAAGGTAGCTGTCAAAACCATTATTACTTATAATTCTGACCATAATACTTTGTGTATGAAGATTTATGTCATTTAATTACTTGTAGCTTAATACTGTGTGGGTAATCACAAAAATTATAAAGATACAACATACACACACACACACACAACAGTAATCTCCATGTTGATACTTCCTTGTCTACCCAATCTGATATACAAGGCCTGTCCAGAAAAAGTCCAGCCATTGTGAATATAACAGAACTGTGTGTGTGACCTTGATGTAACCACCAAGGAGAGTGGACTGGAATGCGCATGTGTGAACAATGATGACTTCACTGCACTAGTCAGTGGGGGCAGTAGATGCTGTTGAGTGACCATCACATTCAAAATGGCTGAGCAAGCAGAGCAACAAATCTGCATCAAATTTTATGTTAAGCTTGAACATCCCTCCATAGAAACTGTGCGGATGATTCAGAAGGCCACAGCTATGGGCAACTGGTGATTGGCAGTTTCATCACAACATCGCGCCTGCATCACGTCTCATGCAGAACTTTTTGGTAAAACATCAAATCACCCAGGTGACTCAGCCCCACTACAGTCCAGATTTGGTGCCTTGTAACTTCTGTTTTTTCCCAAAATTAAAATCACCTTTGAAAAGGAAGAGATATCACACCATCAGTGAGATTCAGGAAAATATGATTAGGCAGCTGATGGCAATTGGGAGAACTGTGTGAGGTCCTAAGGTGCCTACTTTGAAGAGGACTGAGGTGTCATTGCCCTACGTACATGTTTCTGGTATCTTGTGTCTTCTTCAATAAATGTCTCTATTTTTTATATTATATGGCTGGGTAGTTTCTCGACAGACCTTGTATACCTGACCAAAGGCACCAACCACCCACACATCCATAGTCACTATGACTCCTGCTCAGCAAATTCAGGATAAAGTCTTCTTTCCCTTTACATAACTGAGGCTCTGAGTTGTCCCTCACCTTCCCAGCTATTTACATAGATTCACTCCCTAAATACATGTTGAGCACTTCCTACGTGTCAAGCAATGATCTAGGTATGGAAGATACAATGGAGAAAAAGGCAGACCAGGTCTCTGCTTCCACCCTCCAGATGGACATTGCTTCCCTTTGCATGAGCACAACAGATCAACTGCACACGCGTATTGAGGTGTTTGCTCATCCTAACGGCGACTGAGGATAGCCCTCTCAGAAGCTGCTATTATATTCTTATTAAATTCAGGAGCCATATTGTCTTGTTTGAACCAATTACATGTCCTGACCTTAGTTTTCAATTATTTCTTCACCCACTAGCATGGACCATGGTTTTACCACAGTTTAAATTTACCACAGTTACAGTTTAAATTCACCGCTTCCTCCATCAGTGTCCTAATTTTAACTACTTTGTTTTTGGTTTACGAGCTCGAAGCCCATACAGACACCTTGATTTAAGTGTACAAAGTCAATACATAAATTCAGTCAAACATTCAGATGACACACCATGTATCCCAACTCAGTGGACTCAATACTCTTCTGAGCTCTAGTACGAATTATGTATCTCGTTCCCATTCCTTAGTCCAATGGTTCACAGCAAAATCCACATAAAGGCTGTTCCTATTTTCTTCAAATTAACTATGACATATCAATATAAAGTTACACTATTACTTGCATTAATACTTCTATCTTGATTATAGTCATGTCCATAAAAATCTGTTCACATTTTATATAGATACTGTGGTTCAGTCAGTATTTTCATGTACAATAATACCTAATTAGACAAGTGCTTTGCACTTAATACATATTTTCAAATGAATGTATGCTTAATGAATATACAAATAGAAATTATGAAATTCCATCTATAAATATTAACTAGTTATTTATTTGTATTACAGGAGGGTATATGTTCTCATCTTGATCATTAATTACTTATTTCATCAATGAAACAAATATATACATTACCTTGTAAGAATAAATATCTATAGGTAAATGTAGATATAGCAGGAAGAAGAAAAAAAGAAAGTTTAAACATTCCTCCATTTTACTTTTAATTGCTCTTTGTAAGCATTAAAACAAACACCTAAAATACTGAGAATCTAATCAAATCATGTGTCACATCGTGCTACTGCCTGAATCTTTTCACATTTATTTGTTAATCTAGTCAATCAGCCTTGCATTCCACAAGACTCTATTGGGTGCCTGGGCAGTGCCTTTGCTATGTACAAAGCAGATTCAAAATTATGAAGAAATACCTCATGGAAAAGTATACCATGTGAACTACAAGATGATGCTGCATTTAAATATTTACCATGACTTCCTACTTCACCAACTGAAGAGTAAAAATAGATTAAGAAATTCTTACCATTAAAAAAAATTCAAGTTTGACCAATCGTGCAAAAATCACACATATAGACTTTGGCCAGAAGGCCTCCTCCAATCTTCCCTTCATCTTTTCCTGCCCTAGGAGCAGACAAGTTACCCTGAAGTTCACAGAGTGTGGTTTCATAGCCTGTATAATTTCACACAGAAGGAGCAGCCTTCTCTCCTACGCATCTCTTCAAGCCCATAAGCCAAGAAATGAAGAGAGAGATTTTTGCAGTCTGCAAGTCAAGTACACAGAACATTTTTGTGACTCTGGGATTTTACATTTCAATTCGGCCTACTTCTTCAACAGACTGGAAAATAGCACAAGGGAAATGTTATCTTTTTCACTAGAAAAACATTTGTTTTAATTTTTAAGTTCTTTTCTTTGCATTCTGGGAACAAATTCTGTCTCCCCACTCCCTGTTCCCGCTCACCTATTTTTTTAAAGGAGCTACTTAGTCTTTCCCTCTTACTCACAGGCACTATCATACCAAACTGTCCGTAAAAGAATGAAAGTATATTCTCAGTGACATGACACTTGTCCCTCAACCTCACAACATTCATCTACGACAACATATTTTCAACTGGCAAATTAGCAGCTGGAGTTGTTAACACAAATGCAGAAAAAAGGGACCTGTCTTTCTTTTTAAATGATGGGAAGTCTCACACATCATTCCTAAACCAGGGTCTTTTCTGAGTCAGCTCTCAGTCCCCAGCACTCTATCACTCGTGGGCTCTTCAGCACAGTGTATTCATCAAGGCGGGCAGTGCAATTGTTAGCTGGCAGTTTAAATGGGGCCAACTTGTCACGAGAGTGACAGTCTGGGCAATTGTTTGCCCTCTGGGAACAGGTGCGGGCAGGTTCAAATGAAATACATCCAAATACTAAGAGCAAGATTCTTCATCATGTCAATAAAAGGGATGTACCGATGTCCGGGATTCGGTGGTCACAATACACCTCTTACGCTTTTGAAGATAAAATTAGGTTTGCCTTTTCAATAGAGTGTTCCAAGGAATCTATTATACCATTATCATTTTTAATATGTGCTACTTGTTTGCTGGATGAAATATATAATTCTGATATTCCATGCACTAAAATGTATGTTTTTAAAATAACATAGGTCAGGTTGTCAAAATAAAAGGATGGAAAAATAAATAAGACTGCGGTAGAGAAAAGGAAGAGTAATAAACAATGATATTTTATTTCAAAACAATGTCGAAGTTTTAAGGCAAATACCAAAGATGCAAAGGAGCTCTAAAAAGATAGCTTATTAACATCATTATTGAAACAACAAAATAAAATCATTAACCGATTTATTGGCTCTTAAATTCATGAACACTTATGGACTAGATTTTATATGTTCTAATAGCTTTTATTACATATCTATTTAAAATACTCTATATTTTATATCTATAAAATGCAGCAAAGATTGTTTCAATAAAATTCCAATAATAGTCATATAACCTAAATGTAACTAGATATTATAGCACTAACAAAAGTACCTCAGTATTAAAAAAGTACCTTGGTGTTAAAAAAATCAACTAATTGCTTAATATTTATAAAATGTCCTTCAGTAATCACCTCCGTGAGGAAAACCAAAGATAACACACAATCATAGATGTCACAGAGTAATTAATTTTTGTGTTATTAACTTGTATAATTAACTTGAGGAGGAAAATTTCACATGCATGAAACAATAAATGAAAAATGAACTACTGAATGATGGCGTTTCCTAAGATAAAGACCTCGGTGAGGCCACTGAAGGGGAAGAGGCAGAGGAGGAGGGGATGAGCTGGAACTGAACAAAAGGTCTGGGAATAGACTGGGTAGTCCATCCAGGGAGGAAAGAGATACACTTAGGTAAAATTGGAAAATGTCCATTTATATTTCCTCTGTTTAAAAACAAACAAAAAATAAATGCCAAGACTAAAGAACCGTATAACGTAAAGAGCTCCAGATAAATGCTTCTAAAATGTTTATTCTTAAGGATCCTTTTGGGCGGGGGTTTACTTTAATTTTAGATAAGTGGAGATTTTCTGATCTGGAGAAACATGATATTGATTTTTCAAAATTCAGGCTCTGAAGTTGGGTGATGTTTGTGTCTTGGCTCCACTATTTATTGGCTGTGCAAGTTGCTTCAAGTCACCACTTTCAAGTTTCTTTATTTGTAAAACAGAGATAAAAAGAAAGAGTGCCTGCTTTTCCAGGTCATTTGAGGTAAATCAGAGATAATTCATGTAAAATATTAAGCACAAAGCTTAGCACAAAATACAATCTTAATAAACAATAGCCATAGAATGACTTTCCAAACACAAGGTCCGTTATTTAGATGCAAATGGTGTTCAGTGTTAAACTTACATATCATTGTCAGTTATGTGATAATTACACATTTAAATGTTTAAAGTTTTCCCTCCAAGGAACATCCAAGTACTACCTATATCATCTGTTTGAATGTTAAAAAAAAAAATCACTGTATCTCAGAAAAAAATCCATTTGATCCCAAGAAAACAAGGTGATTATGTAGCACAAAAATAGTCCCAGATGACCACATATTAAATGAATGTACTTAATCTTTATGAAACCAATGCTTGATAATTTCCCATCATTACTGAAGAAATTAAAAATTGAGTCCTTTGAATTTCGAACCAGTTATATTTATATGAAAACACATTTTCATTTTCAATCCTTTTCCAGGTTCAAGTCACTTGTGTAGTTTCTTTAAAATTTGAGTCAGAAGAAATCACTTTTCTATAGACTTTCCAACTTTCTCTATGTCATATAGGACTATAAACTTCAATTCAATATTCACATTCAAACTGAGAAAAGAACTTATATACTAGGCACACCTAGAAATATAAAAGGTAATTATTAAAAGAATTTCTAGAAAAGGTCTAGTTTAAGATTTTATAAAAAGTATTTCAATGTTTTACCATTAATCTTGACTGGTTCTTTCAACTCCGATAAAAGTTAGAGGAAATCTTGTTTTCAAGTTCACTGATAGATAACATTCTAAATGTTTACACTGTGCTTCACTCTTTACCGTGTTAGAAAGTTTAGTTCAAGCATAGTCACGATCTTATCTATGGTTCCTAGTAAAATTGTCTTCCTTTTTATTCTAACCTCTGCTCCTTACTTTATCATCAGTATATGTGTGCATGAAATTTTAGAATAGGTTTGTTGGAATTCTTTCTTGAAGAGAGTGGAACTATAAATATTTGTTTGTCTTGATCACTTAGTTTACTCTTATATTACCCTAATATAGTCCTTAAATTCAAACTTTTGAGATTTTATGTAGAAAAAAATTTGAGAGGTGAAAAAATGTGGAAAATGAAGAGTAATTCAAAACGACGTAATGTGACCTCATTCTCTAGTTTAAAGTAAATGCGTTCCTTCTTTGATTGAACATTATTTTGGTGAGTTAAAGCTTTTTAAACGTCTCAAAAATTTGAGATATATCTCAGATGAGGGTTTCTTTCTCTATCTGAAAAGATATGTGTTTTTCCTTGTGACGTTTCAGATTTTTTTAGGCTTGCAGAGTGTGCAGAGGCCACCTTTGCCAAGAGAGTTAACCCTTCCCTGAAACTAATATGCCAGCATCTTGTGCTCAAGATGAGCTGAGAAAAAAACATGAACCTAAGGCAGGAATCTTCGATTTTTCCTTTAGTTGAGTATAAGCTACTTTTCATTTTTCCAAAGCCATAAAATGGTGTGTGTGTGTGTGTGTGTGTGTGTGCAAGTGAGTGTATGTATATACATGTGTGTGTTGTGTAAGGAAGGATAGTTTAGGATTAAAAAATAATAATAACTCTCTAAATAAACAGAAGATGCATCACAAGTTTTACCTGACATCCTGCTGAAAAATCTTAGCAAACTAAGGAAAGAAGGATTAAAGAGTGACTCTATAACTTGGTATCTACAGAAGACTGATTGATCAGCATCCTCTGGTTATAAAACCATGCTCTAAATATTCCCTTAAAAGATTATCTCATTAAATACAAGGTAAAGAAAAGTAGTACACACTCCTTAACAGTCTATGTCATATGATAAGCTCAACAACTTGCCTTGTTTATCCTCTTCCGGTTCACTCTCAGAGTATCCACCGCCCTCATCTTCCACACTGTCATCAGCACCTGGTGCTTTCCGGGATGAGGTTTCACTTTCCTTTTCAGGGTCTAAAGGATCTTTTTCATAGTCTGAGGATGACTTTGACATTCCATTCATTTGATCATCAGCCCTCCCTTCTTCATTAGCTTTCTCATCTTGTTTCTCCTCCTCTACTTCAAAGTCTTCTTCATATTCTGAGAAAGGAAAAATCTCTCTATGACAATGAAAATAGAATCCCTGTACTTAACCCATTTCACCTTAATGAGAACTTTGACTCCATTATCCTCTTTTTTCTGGATCTTTCTTCACTTCTTTTTTAAATAATTAGCGGAAGTGGAAAACTAACAGCAAATGATCAAAGAATGCTATCAGTGACATGTATAAGAACACAAAAGAAATGAACTCCAAATAACGAGCCCAATGGAGTTCATTTACAAAAGACATCATCACCCAATAATAACCAAAATGGACAAGAGAAGAACTTGATAGAAAACAATAAGTTAGAAATAAATTAAAAACAAAGAGAACAGGATCATAATAATGAAAGTTAATTTGGAGATCCAGCGAGGTCATATTTCATATGAAAAATGTTCAAAATATTTGGATATCAAGTTAATGAATAGTGAAGTAGAAAAATTTAATTAATCAAGGCCAAAGGCCCTGAGAAGTAACACTGCATAAAGCACATTCTTTGGGAACCAAATGGACATCAAGAAAAGGCATTATGAAAGTTCTATACCTAAGCCAGGATTGCAATCATTTACATTATTCATCCTTACAATCAATGAAACACTTATATTTGAAGGGTAAAAATTAGTACAGCCACTAATCTGCTTCATTCCCTACAGAGGTGCAACAAATCTGCAGCAGAAAAAGAAAACTGTCACCTCATATCAACTCCAGCTGTCCCTTGTGGTTATAAATTTTCACCTTTCATATTTAATTGTTACCCTTTTTCCTTCACCAAAAGCTAACAATCTGAAAATGACAACATGCCAAGGAGAGAGAGCAAAAGGATTTCATGCAGAACCAATTAAGCAAATAAACAATTATCTTTAAAATGAAAATTACAGGGAAAGTAAAGATTTCCCTATTTTGTATGTTTTAATTATTGAATATTCTGGTTTCTTTTCCAGTGGTGGGGGCCTCTCGGGTAATTACTCAAGATCTACCCACCCTGTCCAATGAAAGAAACTTGATTTAGAAATTCATGCCCTGTGCATATGAAGAAAGCTTTGTTAATGCAGAGACTGCATGAGCAAGATATAAGAGAAAAAGTGAAATCAGAAACTTTAACAGATAAAGGCATTCGTCTATGTGTCCTTTGTACATGTTCCTGAAAACCCTTCCCTTTTTCTCCCCATTATTCCCTCCATGGACAAAAGCAAAGAAGGGTAGGATCAAGGGTGGGGAGTGGGGATGGCTCAGGTTGAGGGGAGTGGTGGGGAGAAAATGGAAACAACTGTACTTGCACAACAATTAAAAAAATAAAAAGAATTAAAAATTAAAAATAAATTTAAAAATAAAGGCAAAAAGAATTCATAACAAGATTGTTTCATGAAACAGATTTAATATGAAAAACAATACATGCATATTGGTATCTGTAAAACAGAACTATAAAATAAGCAAGAAAATAAAGATTTGTTTTATATTGCATGAAAGAAACAAGAAATATAATAAATAGAAATATTTTGATTTAAATTTTCAGGTCAACTAATAAGATAATGCTTCACTTGGCCCAGTTACTTATCAATCGATAAACCTTTAAGTGGAAAAGGACAAAATTGGGAGAGAACACAATCCTTGCTATCAAGGAATCTCCACTTTTTGTTGAGAAAATAAGATGTATTTACAGACGAGACACAGTACTCATAGAAGTTTGTATACATGGTTCCCAGTAATGTTTGTTTCATCACTACCAGGTTTTACTGTAATGGATTTTTGTATAGGACTCCATTCATTATGTGAAGCACTGTCTAATGAATGCAGTGGGGGAGAGCAGAAAGTCATTTGGATATTGTGAAAAACTTCATAAAAGAGGAGTTTAAGCTAGCCACAAAATATACACACAGGGAGAGATATATACAAATATCACATTACAGATATTTGCTCCTGGTTGCAGGATAAGCAGGGGGCTAGACAGAACTGAGTGAATTGCTGTAATTCCATCAATAGTATTAGATAGCATTAATGCCATCAATGAGGAAACAAGAGGGTTTTGGAGTCACAGAGACAAGGGTCCAAGTCCCAGTTACACACTCACTAGGTATGTGACTTAGGTAATCTGCCTCACAAAGCTGCGGTATTAAAAGCAATAAACCCTGGAACACGCTTAGTACAGTGCCAAAGCCAGTAGGTGCCCAATCAGTATTGCACATTAACAGTAACAATGATTATAATTGGGGGGTGGGGGTGGAGGGAGCTGGTCATTGGACAAGATAAATTGCACACAGCATGTGCTCTATATACATTAATGGAAGCATCTGATTAAAATCAGAGATGTACAGTGTCCACAATTACAGTTGTGTTATTGAAGCACAGCATAAAGTTGAAGGAAAACATAGTGAACCACAAGAATAGGCCCTGCATCCTATTCCGCAGGAGCTTCTGTGTTTCTTTCCAAAGTATGAACTGGAAGGCTGCCCTGGCTTCATTTTACCCACCACTATCATCACATCTGAATATCAGTCTCCCATTAACCACACGGCACTCTGTGAGCATTCCAGCTCAAGGTATGCCCTCTTTGTGGCATCTACCGGTGTGTTTTCAATATGCATGAATTGGTGGCATGCTTTCTGGATTCCTTTTCATGATTTCTTTTTCTCCCCCATCTCATCATCCTTCTTTCTGAGAATTTAATTAGTTTGCTGTTTACCATCCTCACTAATGAGGAAGCGAGTCAACACGAGGTCAACATCAATCCAGCTGCAACCCACCCTCACTGACCTCCACTCCAGCTTCTTGCTGCCCTTCCCATCAGCGACTGTTCTGCTGAGCTGAAACCTAGCTGCTGCTGCTTCTTTCTTTTTTTTTTAAATGGAAATGAGCAATTAAAGTCCATTAACTAGCCAACCCAGAAGAAAGATCTTGGAAAAGCTGTATTGCAGGCATAAAGTATGCTATTCAAAGTACTGGCCATGTTGGTTTAAGAGAAAATAAATGAAGAAAATGAAGAGCCTCTACTGAACATGGCTTTAATAAACCTACAGGTTTTAAAAGTTAAAACAAATGAGAAAGCATCCCATTTGTTAATCTCTCTGCTATTGTTGTTGCTATCGATATTTCTAAATTCTCAGTCTAAGATGATAAAAAAGACTAGAAGAGATCAGAGAGAGAGAGGTAACTGGGTCCAAGCATTGTAAGTGAAATCTTTTTGAAGATAGTCACTTTTTTCCATGAAAAAGAGGCGTAGAATCCAGTGCTCCACCAGCTCTGTGGTACTCTCTTGGATTACTGAAGCTCTTATGCAGCAACAAGAGGGGCTGAGGAAGAAGACACCAAGGATGTGCCTTTTCCTGATGCCAGCTCTTTCACAGGTCATGGTTAGCATTCTTCTAGTGCAGTCTTTGTCTTCTGGGTATAAAAGAGGCACAGGCAGCTCTATTTCTGATCCTTTGGACATATCACCCACAACCAGGTAATGTAAAGGATAGCTTAGGCAGAATAGGAGGTTGGATAATGTTGGAAAGTCTGGACTTTGAATTAGACAAGCCTGGGTGTTAAAGAGTAGCAGAGGATGCCACCCCAAAATACACAATTTTGGCATAAGGATTATCTTGAGCTGAAGGTCACTGAGAAGTAGTAGATACAAGAAAAGCTTCCTGCCCTCCCCCATTTTCCTAAAAGCAGAACATAAATTTGTGAAGGTGCCTCTCTTGCTTCTCTAGCAGGAAGTACAGAAGTTAATCACAGGAGACAACTCTACGCCCTTATTACTCCAGATATACACCAGAGGAATCAACAAAACAAACCTCGATGAAACTAGAATTTATCAATAATTAGTTCCCCACAAAGGGTCCATCCAAAAAATCCAGCCATTGTTAATATAACAAGAACGGTTTGCCTGACCTGGATATAACCTGGCAGCCAAGGAGAGTGGACTGGAATGCACATGTATGAACAATGACAACTTCACTATACTAGTCAGTGGGGGTGGTAGATGTCATTGAGTGAGCATGTGTACTGTGTGGCCATTGCAATCAAAATGACTGAGCAAGTAGGGCAATGAATCTGCGTCAAATTTTGCATTAAGCTTAAACATTCCTCTGCGGAAAATATTCAGATGATTCAGAAGGCCAAGGCTGCAGCTATAGGCAACTGGATATTGGCAGCTTCATCATGACAATGTGCCCGCTCATGCATCACAACTCACACAGTTTTTCGGTAAAATATCAAATCACCCAGGTGACTCAGTCCCACTACAGCCCAGATTTGGCACCCTGCAACTTCTGGCTTTTTCCAAAACTAGAATCACCTTTGAAAGGGAAGCGATTTCAGACCATCAATGAGATTCAGGAAAATATGACAGGGCAGCTGATGGCAATTGGGAGAACTGTGTGAGGTCCCAAGGTGCCTACTTTGAAGGGGACTGAGGCATCATTGTCCTGTGTTCAATGCTTCTTGTATCTTCTTCAATAAATGTCTCTATTTTCTATATTACCTGGTGAATACCTTCTGGACAGACCTTGTATATTTGCCTTCCCACAATTTGCTGCCCCTAGAAGCTCAAAATCCTTTTCCTTTGTCTTGTCACTTCATTAAAAATATATTGTTCTTTTGTTAACAAGCCATATAAACCTGAGTTCTAACCACTCTTGAATTACTCAGCTCTGAGTGATACCATGGGGATGTGTGATGTGCACACTAATAAATTTATGCCTGTTTTTCCCTTGTTAATCTCTTTTGTCAATCTAATTTATAAGGACCCAGCCAATGAACCTAAGATGGATAGAGAGAAAACAGGTTTTCGTCTCCTACAGTTTGAATCCTAGTTCTGCTACTTTTTCTCTGTACGTCTAAACTGCAGTTTCCCAACTTGTAAAATGGAGGAGATAATAATATCTACCAGATGAAACAGTGAGAATAAAATGACATAGTGTGTGGAGAGTACCTGGCTCAGTGCTCACTGCCTGGCCTCTTTATTACTGTTATTATTACTACTATGTTTATGAATGCGAGTGTGGAAAGAGGGAGAGAGAGAAGAGGAGGAGGAAGAAGAAGAAGAAGAAAAGGGGGGGGAGGGAGAAGTGAAGAGGAAGAAGGAGGCAGAGGAGTGGAGGGAATAGGGAAAGGAGGTGAGGAGAAAACAGGAGGGGTAGAGAGGGGAGAGGAGAGGAGAATAAGACTCTAGGACCTTAAGCCTATGTCAACTGCTTCTAGTTATGGAATACCCTACCTCCATATAATCATACAGATTGTGCCTACCTAATGCCAAAGCATCAATATCACCAAAGCAAATACATTCAAAAACAAAAAAAAAGGGCAAAATTCTATTTGGTCAGAATGGTCTCTCTCTGCAGAAGTGAATAGAGCCTCTGGCTCACACACAAAGACAGAAACTCCCCTTCCCCTTCTCCCCTTCACAAGCACCTTCAACCCCTCTAGAGGCTGGTGACACAGGGCTCCACGTAAAACAGTGGAGGACGGTAGTCAGGGATTCCTAGCATGGAACAGAATTACCTAAACACCATAACTGAATAGTAACATACAATGCATAGTTTTTCAAATTTTGATAATTATATGTTAAAGACTTAAGCAAAAGAACAATAGCAGTAACAAAAGAACCCTGTGTCATTAGTTACCTTACCATATTTATATGTATTCTCCTGGTCATTTTCCCAAACATGTTGTTTTCCTTTATGTTCCATTTCTTCTACAGCAGTTCGCACTTCTTCAACCCCTGCTTTTTCTTCTTCAGCTGAAAAAAAGCCTGAAGCAGACCTTTTGCTCCCCTCCATCTCGTTTCTTCTTGTATTCATGTATGCTCTATCCTTCCTTAGTTTCCCCTCACCCTTCTTCAGTTCCTCTTCTTTCTCAACACTTATTTGTTTCTTCAGTTTCGGGGAAGTGAGTTTTTTGTCAAGGCCCATCGCAATAATGCACCTATGAAAAGTATGAAGATACGGTGTTTGTCCACCTGTATATATAAACAATGCAACTTCAAAGTTTTTTAAATAGCTTATCTCTACATATTCTTGTAAGAAATTTTATAAAAATATTTTATTTAAGTATACATCATTAACTAAAAGTAAACTTTTTATTAATACTAAAATCTTATAATGAGCAGAAAAAATTCTTAATAATTTTACCCACAATAATAAACAAGAAAACAATAAGAATTTAGTCCCAAACTAAATTAGTACCTTAAAGCATATTTTTCGCCTTATAACAGAGTTCAATACATGTATACTATTCAAGTCTTTAAATGAGGATTATGTGATAAAAGAACATTCAGGTTTACAAACACAGAGAAACTAAGATAAAAATAATCAGAAGAAGAAAGATGCCTTTCAGTCTTTGGTAATTCATTATTCCAATAACACAACAACAAAAGAGGACATGCAAGGCTGAGTCTAAACAAACATGGTTGATTTTTTAAGAAACATACAGTCACATATTGCAATGCCCTTTAAATAAACACCCCAGGACCCTTCAGTTTATTTTAATAGAACAGGTATTATTACTTTTAAAATGGTGCCCTGGCTGGTGTAGCTCAGTGGATTGAGCACGGGCTGGGAACCAGAGGGTCCCGGTTCGATTCCCAGTCAGGGCACATGCCTGGGTTGCAGACCAGGTCCCCAGTGAGGGCTATGTGAGGAGAAACCATACATTGCTGTTTCCCTTCCTCTTTGTCTCCCTCCCTTCCCCTCTCTCTAAAAATAAAAAAATAAAATAAATAAATAAATATTTTTAAAAAATGGCCTTTGAAGCCATAAAAAGAGACAGAGAAGGTCACTTCATCATATTGAAGAAAAGAATTCATCAGGAAGACATAAATATTGTAAACATATATGCACCTAAAATAGGAGCACCCAAATATATAAGGAAAATCTTGGAGGACTTTGAGAAAGATGTAGACAGCAACACACTTATACTAGGGGATTTTAGCACCCCACTGTCAACAATGGACAGATCTTCCAAATAAAGAATCAACAAGGATATCAGGGCACTGAATAACACCCTAGATCAAGTGGACTTAACTGATATATACAGAACCTTTCACCCCAAAAAAGCTAAAGATACATTCTTTTCAAATGCACATGGAACATTCTCAAAGAGAGACCACGTGATAGGACACAAAACAAGCCTCAACGAGTTCAAGAAAACTAAAATCATATCAAGCATTTTCTCACATAGCAATATCTTGAAACTAGAAACCAACCTAAAGGGAAAAAAACTCAAAAACAGTCAAATTCAAGGAGACTGAATAATATGTTATTAAACAATAACTGGATTAACAAGATCAAGGAAGAAATCAAAACGTTTCTGGAAGCAAATGAAAATGAACTCACAAAAGCCCAAAACCTATGGGACACAGCAAAAGCAGTCCTGAGAGGGAAGTTCATAGCAATACAGGCCTACCTAAAAAAGATAGAAAAATTTTAAATAAACAACCTAACACTACAACTACAAGAACTAGAGGAATAACAACAAACAAAGCCCAGAGCAAGTAGAAGGAAGGAAATAATCAAGATCAGAGCAGAATTAAATGACATAGAGACTAAAATAACAATAAATCCATGGTAAGAACTGGTTCTTTGAAAAGATAAACAAAATTGACAAGCCTTTACCCAGACAAAGCCAATATTCATAAGTCAAAGGAAGCATATACTGTGTTCATGGGCTGGAAGAATTAACATCATTAAAAATGTCCATAATACCCAAGTAAGTTATAGATTCAACACAATCCCTATTAAAATACCAATGACATTTCCCAGATATAGAACAAATATTTCAAAAATTTATATAGAGCCATAAATGACCACAAATAGCCTCAGCAATTTTGAGAAAGCAAAACAAAGTAGGAAGGATCACAATACCTGATACCAAACTATATCACAAGTCCACTATAATCAAAACAGTCTGGTACTAGCAGAAGAACAGACACATAGATCAATGGAACAGAATAGAGAGCCCAGAAATAAACACAAGTCTCTATGGTTTATTATTATTTGACAAAAGGGGCAGGAGCATAAAATGGAGTAAAAATAGCCTCTCGAATAAATGGCGTTGGGAGATCTAGACAGGTATGTGCAAAAAAAATGAAAACAGACCACCAACTTACACCACACACCAAAACAAACTCAAGTTAAATATAAGTTATGATATCATAAAAGTCCTAGAGGAAAACATAGGCAAGAAAATTTCAGATATCCCATGCAGCAATATTTTCATCAATATGTCCTCTAGGGCAAGGTATTTAAAGGAAAGAATAAACAAATGGAACTACATCAAATTAAAAACCTTCTGCACAGCTAAAGAAAACATCAGCAAAATAAAAGGCAAGCCAACTGTATGGGAAAACATATTTGCCAATGATACTTCAGACAAGGATTTGATCTCCAAAATATATAAAGAACTCACAACTCCACACCAAAAAGATAAACAATTCAGTTAAAAATGGGCAAAGGACCAAAACAGACGCTTCTCCATGGAAGACATACCGAGGTCCCATAGGCTCATGAAAGGATGCTTAGCATCACCAGGCATTAGAGAGATGCAAATTAAAACCACAGTTAGATACCACTTCACACCGATCAGAATGGCCATCATAAACAAATCAACAAACAACAAGTATTGGAGGGGATGTGGAGAAAAGGGAACACTAGTGCACTGTGATGGGAATGCAGACTGGTCGAGCCACTGTGAAAAACAGTATGGAATTTCCTCAGAAAACTAAAAATGGAACTGCCTTTTGACCCAGCAATTCCACTGCTGGGATTATATCCTAAGAACACTGAAACAACAATCCATAAGAACATATGCACCCCAACATTCATAGCAGCACAATTTACAATAGCCAAGTGGTAGAAGCAACCTAGGTGCCCATCAATAAATGAGTGGATCAAAAAACTATGGTACATTTATACAATGGAATTCTACGCAGCAGAGAGAAAGAACTTCTTTCCTTCACAACAGCTTGGATGGAACTGGGGGGTATTATGCTAAGTGAAATAAGGCAGGTGGCAAAAGACAAATACCATATGATCTCACCTATAAGTGGAACCTAATCAACAAAACAAACAAACAAGTAAAAAAGAACCAGAGACATGGAAATAAAGAACAAACTGACAGTGACCAGAGAGGAGGGGGAAAGGGGATAACAGGGGAAAGATCAAAGGGTAATGGTAATGGCCATGTCAAGGAACACGTACAAAGGACCCATGGACAAGGACAATGGATTAGGAATTGTCTTTGGGAGCGGGAGTGGGACGGGGCAGAGGAGAGCAATTGGGGGGAAAATGGGGACAACAGTAACTGAACTTAGCAATAAAAAAAATACCAGGCAAATAATGTACAAAACATATAATTCCATTTATATAAAAATATCAAATAAACAAAATCAAATATTTTAATAAAATTTTTTTAAATGACCTTTGAAACCTGTACCACAATCTTTGGTGATTTTTATTGGCAATAAGCTTTGCTCTTTATAGATGGCAATAATTTGTAGAGGTCATAAAGCTATTCAAAGTCAAATCTGGTGAACCAAGCAGATAATCTGCATGTATTAAGACTTTTAAAAAATACTTAAATCAATTACAAGTCGCATAAATAATTTCTTCTATAGCTTTTATCCTATCTCTCATTAATATCAAAATAAGAATTCCAATAATGACAATGCATACATTAATAAAATGATAAAATGAAATGAGTGGTGATTACACACCACTCCCTTTGTGCTATGTGCCATATATGCATTATTTTACCAGATTTGTTACACCACAGACCAATAAATTAAGAACTATCATTACACTGCTTTTCAGTGAGGAATCTGAGGCTAAAAGGGTTCCATGACGTGCCCAAGCTCAGCCTGCAGGTCAGTGACGGAGCAGGATTCTAGCTCAGGACTGTTAAACCCCATGAACTCACATTAAAGTATAAAAATACTGTTAGATTATAGGTATAGTCCTCTCAGATGACTAGCTACACGAGCAAATTAACAGAATCTGGAGTTTTCACCAAGATCTAGAGATAATCCATGACCTGGAAAAAGGGCTTGGGCACAAAACAGCCTGCACACTCCTTCTTCTCTGAAGTAACTCATCTCTCTACAGGTCACAAAATTATCAGGGAACTGAATCAAAGCGGGTGGGTGGGGCAGTGAAGAGATTAGAATGCAGTCGAGACTTGTCAGTCCAAGAAGAATAGAAATAATGTGTAAAATTTAAAAATTGCCTCAATGTGAAACAAATCCAATGGCAATTTCTTAAACTCAAGATTCACTGAATTTCAGCTATCTCCAGTCTAGAAATAGCATAGGAATTAATTCTGCCAAGAAGCAAATATGAGAACTTAGTTACATCACTTCACTTTTGAATATCCACCCCCACCCCCAACTCCGTGAAACAAAACTAAAAGGATCTGCACTCAAAGTACCTAGCAGGCTGTAAGAAATAAGAGTGCACTTCCCTCACCCATGTTAAGCATGATAAATACTTGACTACCTTGATGATGTACTTAGCACATTGCTTTCCTTAAAATAAAGGTGTCGTGAATCTTCACAGAATATGACTACCTGCATTGCCTTCTGTTCAAGCTGTTCTTCCCTTATCCATGGCAACACCAAATCCATTGATTTGGAGCCTCTGATATGCTGTTACTTTTAGTTTATGTTGTGAATGTGTAGACACTCGGATGCCTCCCCACTGCATGCACAGACTTTTTATTGCCCATCTGCTTAAGGGAATTGGACAAACAAAGTGAGTAACATCTGTGCTCTCCTCTTCACTGACTACCTACTTGACTTCGGAGTATAATTTGAGGTGTTGATTACTTGAGCTCGAAGCGCTCTGCTTTCTATTTGGTAGGGCAATTCTCCTTCCTGTGTTTCGCTCTGGTGGCTGAAAATAACTACCAGGTCTCTTCGAGCAGCTCCCGTGACTGTGCGGTCAGTACAGTGGTTGAACCTCCACACCTCGGAAGTGACCGCTGCTGAGCCTTTCCTGTTTTACGAGAACCTTAAGCAGGTAATCCCTAGTCATTTTTAGTAGTGGAATTCCCCTCTGTTTTATTTTATTGTAATAAAAGTTCCAGGAACCACTACTTTTTAAATGAATTAAAATTAATTTCATTTTTAACAAATTGGAAGAATTAATGGATAGCTCCTAAAATAAGTAAAAGTATTATTGTGGATGTGACAATAAAAACAAAGGTTATGCAATATTGTAAGTGACATCAGTCTCCTTCCGGGTAGTTCTCCACTTTCACTGGAGCCCTGCAGCCTGGAGTCCGAGCGCTGCCCAGTGTGGCAGGGCCAAACGGGCGAGACGCCAGCTCTCGCCCACCCGTCCCTGCCCCCGTTAAACCCGTCTGCCTCGACTTTCGCCTGGTCTGCGGCAGGGAGACATCAAATGACCCCACACTGTTCTACTTTGGGCATTCACCGATTTCGTTTGAAGAAACGATAATGAAGCTAGCAAAAAACAAAATGGGTGAAGGGAGTCAAGGGGTTCAATTAAAACATTGTTTAGAGTTAAAGAAAATAATAATTAAACTTAAAAAGAAAACCAATGGCTATAAGAACTGTGCCTTTTAGTTGAGGGTAATAGGACTTACTCTTCAATATCATAGCTACTTGCTATTGTTATTTGAAAAGATCAAAGAAAGCAGCTAGAGGAGACTAAGTGAAATCATGTAAAGAAATGCGCAGAGGCCAGTGAGTGTTGAATTGGAGAATAGAAGCATCAATCTGATTTTGGAATTGATTATTAAACCCCCACAGAAAGTGTTTAGGACCTGACATTTTCAGCTTAGATTTACACAGCACCTCCCAAAGAATGCAGTGTGTTTACACGTGGATGATTGTGCATGTAAGCTCATTAGCTTTCCTAAGAGTTAAAGAGACATTCGTTAAATGACTTGCCCACAAATATGCAGGAAGAAAATCTGAACTGGAACAGAAAAGCAACTTCCAGTGGGTCCTAAGTTACACCCTGGCAATCCTGTTATATTGTCTGAGACAGTTCACTCTCCCCTTTACTGGATGACACTTTCACACTTCATCTCTCTCCTAAACCCTCCAAATCCCACCTCTTCCAGCCTCAACTTCACAGATAAATTCTTGTTTGACTAAAACAACGAAACAATCAGCAGAGACCTTCCAGTTTGTCCAAACACATCCACCAACTCACCCCTCTCTCTATTCCTTATGCCGTTTTTCCTCCTGTTACTACAATGTTTCTCCTCCTCTGAGGCTAACGCCTTTGCTTGAGCCCGGATCCCATCTGCTCTGGTCCACTCCAGCACTGTGCTCCAGCAATTTCTCCCTCTATGTCATGTTTTATCAATTTTTTCCCTCTACAGTACCAATTGTTTTCTTCTCTAGAGTATCAGCCCTATCTATCAGAATATAATCATATTATGCTAACTTCCATCTTAAAAAATAAAATGCCCCCTCTGACCCCAACATCCTCCCTCCTCGCTGCCACTCAATTTCCACCCATTAAAGCACAACCCTTTATAAAAATAGTTATCTATATTTTCTGCCTTAGCTCTTTTCCAATTATGTCTTAAAACCACGCCAATGAAACTTGCATACCTACCACTCCCCTATAACTTGTCCCAAGATAAACAATAACCAACACATTGCCAAGTCATGCTCAATTCTCATTCTTCATTTACTTAATTTATCTACACATTCAACCACGTTGGGCATGTCTTTCTTTCCATACGTTTTATTCATTTCCCATTTTATTCATCACTTCATCACTCTCTAACTTCTCTTTCTAATCTTAGGCTTTCCTTCTTAGGCATTTTGCTTGTTCCTCTTTATCTCTCTCATTTTTGAACTGTACTGACCTGGAGCTCATTACTCAGGCATCTTCTCTATCTGCATTAAATTCTTAAGCAATCTCATCCCATCTTATAATTTCAATGTCATCTCTATGCAAACTATTCTCAAATTTATATCTCCAGCTTAGACCTCATATCAGAATCTATGGATATCTTAAACTTGATTTGCTCAAAACCAAAACCTCTTCATTCCACTTTCAGACCTGTTTTTTCCACAGTCCTCCCCATCACAGCACAGTTAACTAGACATCTTTCCAGTTCTTCAAGGCAAAAACTTTTCAATCATCCTTGACTCTGCTCTTTACGCTGTGACCTATATCCAACCCATCAATAAATGCCATAAACTCTATCTTCAAAATACATATAGAATACAATCACTTTCTAACATTCTTTCTCTCCTCTGGATTAGTTTCTACCTTACCCCCAACCTCCCTCGTTTATTTTTGCCATAGGAGCTACTGCCAAATCAAGATAGGTCATTGCCCAAAACTTACCACAGAGGCTTTATGTCATTCTCAGAGTAAAAGTCAAAGCCCTTGCTCTGACCTTCGGACTCCATATGACCTGGCTCCCTTGTGTCTCTGACCTCATCTTCTATCACTACTCCATTCCTTCCTTTGTCCGCACTAGTGACCTATATCTCCCTTACCCTGTTTGGTGTTCTTCATGCTTGGTACCATCTGATATATGTTAATTATTTTACTGGGATGATATTTGCTCTTCCCCCATTAGAACAGACTCCATGCAGGGGAGGTACTTTGGTTGGTTCACTGCTGAGTTCCAGCTTGGCATATAGTCAATTCTTTATAAGGACTTTCAGAAAAAAAATTAAAGAAAGCTTGCAAGGAAGTCTCCTAATTTCAAACAGAATATTCAATATCAAAGTTGACAAATAACAATCAAAGCTGACTTTCATCATGCATTTACTATTTTATTATGGCTGAGGTTAAAATTAGGGGCATGAGAATGATATTTGGCCCACACACAATGCAGTCACAGCTCAAAAATGTATAACCTATACTATCCAACCTTATAAGCCAGATGCTTGCACACGCTTCGGGGCTCAACCCAAAACCAATTCCTAAGAGGGATGGGGGGGAGGGATCCTTCTCTCTTTCACTCCAGAAACAGAACTTAAAGTATGATAAGGAAAGGGACAGATAGATAACATAATTTGAAACACCACCAGCTTTTATCCCTATTATAAAATATATCTGGATGTCTAATTTAATCCTATAACTGCAAGTACAACACACAGTTAAACCATCTTTAGCTTAGATATTTTAGTTTCTTAACAAATGGTGTGGAGAAATGAATCAGTAAAAGCATCAGAAAAAAATGTAGCAAAGCACGCCCTCTACCAAAGGCCATTTGCTTCCGTACTTGTAGCAAGGGGACGATCTCTCCACACACACAAACCCAAAGTAGCCTCTTCTGCCTCCGAGCCGGGAACCTTTCCGATGTTTATATTCACAGCAGGAGCTTAACCTGTTCACTTGCATCCCGTTCAGGAAAAAGGTGAGACTGAAGGGGAAACCATGGTGTCTTTTGGAAATAAACTGAAAGGTCTCTGGAATTGAAAAGGAAATAAATTAGTTAAAGCAACCAACTTTGGGCTAACATGTTCTAAATCACATTTTTTCTATTAGATAAGTACAATATCATCGTCTAGATCACCTTTTAACATGGGGACAATTTTTTAATCATTAAAAAATTCTATTATTTTTGCTTATTAAAATGCTCTAAGCCTTTATAAAACTCTTTGTTTTATAATAATAATAATACCTATCATTTTATGAGCATTTACTATGGCCAGACATTATGCCTGATTATGCCAGGTATATTTCTCAACAACCACATGAGGTGGGAATGTGACTACCACTAGTTTCCAGATTAAGACATTAAGGCTTAGAGAAGTTCAGTAATTTACCCAAAATCATACAGTAAGTGGGAAAGTTAGTGTTTGAATCTAAACATCTCTCTCTAGATCCCATGGCTTTATCTTGCTATGTTATCTATTCAAAAAGTACATGACAGAAGGCTAATGTGAACTCGATAATGCATTTAAATAAATGGCTATTTTTTAGCCATGACACGAAAAATCCTAATTCATACATGGATGAGGCAGACTTATTCGGTCTCCAATCCATTCTCAATTCCACCTGAATCTGAGACCCTTTTTCTTCCCGCTAACCACCCATAAGTCCCACCAATACGCTACCACTGTTTGCAATTAATAGATTTTCATTATTCCAAGTCTTTATAAGGCTCTTTGAAAAGATCTCACTCTAGAGTTCCCAAACCGTGCATCTGAAAAACCATATTCTTCAGAGTGACTCAGAAACTTGCTACTCCTGACTCTAATGTCACTTCCTACAAAAAAAAAAAAAGCCTCCCTGGATTCTTCCACTTCCACCCAGAAGAGAGCTAAAATAATAATTTTTGCCCCTCTGCTATGTACATATTTCTATTGTCGCACGTATCACACTATATTCAAATACGTCTACAGCAGCAAATGTCAGCCCACATCAGAGTCGCCTGGAGAACTTATTAAAACTCACACTGCTGGGCCTCACCCCAGAGTTTCCAATTAGTTAGGACTCCAGAATTTGCATTTCTCTCAAGTTGCCAGGTGATGCTATGCTGTTGGTCCAGAAATCATCCTCCGAGAACCCTAATCTAGATGTTTGCTGCCCTACATGTTTGTGAAATCCATGAGAGCTGACATTGGTCATACTCCCCTTCATTTCCCCAGATCCCAGTACAACGGCAGAGAAGGCCGCCAGTAAATAATTAGTGGATTCTTATTTTAACCCTGTTCTTTTACAGTCATCTAGAAATAAAGCTTATACTACATTATGTTTCTAAAAATAAACTTGACTAAATAAATCTACTGAAGCATAGGCTTATTGAGAAGGTAATTCTGCCATTTATACCTTAGAGATGCTATAGATTTTAAAATACAATTGTCTTTGTGATATATGGGCTCTTTAGTGGTAACCAGAAAGCTTTCACTAAAGAAACTTGAATGGGGCATTCATGTGATATTCATGTGATATTCATTCTCAGCATCACACCCAAAGTACCCAGCCCAGGGAGAGAGTGCACCCAAGGAAACGCTGACAATGGGCATTAGACATCAACTTCTAGACGTGACAGTTCTTCCATTTGGTATTCATGTGACTGGAGAGCTCACCCACCTGTTAGTTCCATTTCTGTCTTTCTTTTTCCCAAACTTGCTGAACAAGAACTGACACCTCTACCTTCATTCCCTCATTATTTTTTAATTTTATATTCTAAATTTTAGCAACACTTCCCAACCCTGACTTTATGTTTTCTTCATGGAGTAGTGGAAAGAAAGCAGACCATAAATTTGCATTTCAGAATTCGTATCTATGAAATAGAGATGGCAGGAGGAGTGGGTGAGGGAGTGAGGTGGAGGAGGTAACCCAGTCTGGCCACTTCGCAGAGCAGTCTTAATGATTACATAAGGTACAACATTAGAAAGCATTCTATAACATTTATATAATGTACTTATTCATTGTTGACTGACAATGGGTAGCACTATTTTAGGCACTGAGGAGAAATAAAAATACTGAAAAAAATGTCAAACGGGGTCCCTTCCTTCAAGAACTTACAATTTAGCAGGACAGAGACTAAATTAATATACCAGACTTCTGGAGTGAGGTCACCAAATCCTCCCCCCCTTAAAATGATGTATCTGAAAAGGGACCAAAGACTTAAAATAAACTAAGCAGCAGTTATTCATGAAACTATACTGAACTTTTAGTAAGAACAGTGGAAATCTGAGGCACTCTTGCCTGAGGCTGCTCCTATCTCCCTCACCTGCCACTATTTCATCGCTGAAGTTCTAATAGGGTAGGGCAGGCCATAAATAACCAGCAGCTTCACTGTCAGTGGGGGCTGACTTGATTTGGAGCAGAAGACAAAAAACCTTGGTCAATGGCATTACCACTGATAAGGAGCAATTTCAGAGGCAAGCTAACATACAAGGCCAGAGGTCCTACTAGCCTGAAACTATAGTTCTAATTAGGGCAAGCAACAGGCCAGTGGACTAGTCAGAAATTTAACTGAGAGATACAGGAATGAGGCAATCATAGATGTACTCATAGGGGAGCAAAATTGGCCATCCCAAGATGTGTCTCTCTGGCATAAGGATTATTTTAGACTGATTATTTCTACCAAACAAAAGACTCAGGGAGAACCTTTGGCCTTCCTCCTAACTGCCTAAAAGAAGTCAGAGGACCTTCCCAGTAAAGGAAACTGCCATCACACATAACTCTAGCTTAAAATGAACTAGATATGAGAGAGAGAGATAGGGAGGAACCTAGCAAGGCCCATTTGATTAAACTTTTCTCTCTGTCCCACTGTTTCTGTATGACCCAGCAAACACTTGTTTACCAAATGTTAACTTGTTTCATCTGCCTATGAATTGCCTCACTTCTCTTTCAAGTTCCAGAATTCTCTACCTTCTTCTTCTTAGCCTAGAATGACATACATACCTCATCCTGCCTAACTGTCTAGAATCTCTTACGTTTGTGCAGATTCCCTGAATGTGTGTGCTAGATTTTCTCCTGTTAATCTGTCTCATGTCATTTTAATTATTCAACCAACCCAAGGAACCAAAGAAGGGAAGGGAAAAATTTCCCTCCCCCACACATTCAATTAGCTTTTATACATCCTCAGGTACATGGAAATGGAATGGATTAGAATAGGTCCAACCTATCCATACATCGCTGGCCGACTGGGAGTTTGCATCCACAAATAAAGGAGACAGACCCAAGAGAGTTTAGTGCAAAATCAAAGTTGGAAGAGACTTGAAAACTGCCTGAACTTTGAACGTACTCTTGAACTCACTATAGCAAGTTGAACATTGCCCTTTAAAAATTCATGGCCACCTAGAACCTCAGAATATGACCCAATTTGTAAACAGCATTTGGCAGATAAAATTAGTGAAGGATCAAGATGAGATCACCCTGGATTTGTTTTGTTCTAATTCCAATGACCAATGTTCTTATAAGAGAAGAGAACATGCACAAAGGCACACAGGGAAGCATGACATATGAAGATGGAAGCAGGGATCGGAGTGATGGAGCTGAAAGCCAAAGAATGCCAAGGATCACTGAGAATCATCAAAAGTTGGAAGAAACAAACAAGGGTTTTCCCCAGAGCCTTTAGAGGGAACGTAAACCTGCTAACACCTTGATGTTAGACTTCTGGCCTCCAAAACTGCAAGAGAATCAACTTCTATTGTGTTAAGCCACCAATTTGGAGGACATTTTTATGCCAGCTCAAGAAAATAGGATGTAAAAACAATCTGAGCAGAGACATCACTAGCTGTACACCAAGGAAAGAGAGAATGAATTTCACAGAATTGTTCCAGATAAGTTACTAAACAAACATCAACAAAGAGCAAGAACAATAATCTTCAAGTGGAAAAAGTCAAAGTTCAGAATCATAGTTGCTCTAATACATGACCTAAAATGTTCAGTTTTTTAACAAAAAGTCCAAAGATACATAAACAAACAAGAAAGTATGACCCATACTCGGAAAAAGAGGTCATCAAACCCACTCCTAGAAATCTAGTCAAGAGAAATGAAAGCAGATGTCTATATAAAAAGTTGTATTTGTATATTCATACCAGCATGATTTATAATAGTCCTAAAAGTGGAAACAATACAAATGTCCATCAACTAGGAATGGATAAATGAAATATGGTACATCCATGTGATGGAAAATATGTACGCGTATTCAGTGATATGAGAAGAGAGCAGCTGATGATACAATTGGATGACTCTCAGAAACAGGATGCTAAGTGAAAGAAGACAGCAAATATCACCTATTGTATAATTTCATTAATGAAATGTCCAGAAAAAGCAAATCCGTAGAGGCTGGGAGCAGGCTGGTGGTTGCCTGAGGCCAGCTATGAGAATGGGGATTAACTGCTAATGGGCAAAGGAAACTTTCAGAAGTGACTGAGATGTTGTAAAACTAGTCTGTGATAGATAATGGCTGCACAAAACACCTAAAAGTCAGTGAATTGTACTCAAAATGAATGACTGTTACAGAATGTAAGTTATACCTCAACTAAGGTATTTCAAAAAACTAAAAAAATTCTACATGTGATAACCAGATAAAAAACAGCTCCCGGAAGTCCCAGCACAATGACAGGCTTCGGTGTGAAGTGCAGCATGAGAGCGTGGCCATCGAGAGAGACGGGTGACACAGAGTAGAAGTCAGCTGAGAAAGTTTCACAGCCTTATTCTGAATCTTAAAAGATGGGGAAGATTTGAATTTAAAATTCTATTTTGAATTTGAAACCCATTGTCCTATTGCAGACAAAGGAAATGTCACACAAAAAGACAAGATAACAGAATTGGGGGGCGGGGAGTAATGTGTAATGCACAAATAGTGACAATAGAATCAGGTCTAGAAATACAAGAAAATGGGGCAGAAAAGGAAGAGATTATAAGAGGGTCAGAAACCAGTTACTTTGTTCTTTGTGCTCACATGAACCCAGGAGGCCAAGGTTTGCCTTGTGTGAAATGATGAACGTGGGCAATCAAAATGCCTGTGAAGAACTGCATTCTTCACAAGTGGCAGAAATGTTCAGTGACTTCCTAGGTGTGCATAATAAACAATCAACGTGTGGCTTTATGTCAAACCACAAGACATCATGAATGACTATGGGAATAAAGAATGCATTTGCCACATTATTAAACAATTAATTTTATTGTTATTTCCCACCCAGAAGCAAGACAACTTAACAAATGCCACATTTTTAATGAGTTTACTGCTCCAAGCATAATGTTAAAAAATTTTTTAACAGAAATCTTCTAAAAACGATTCACATTTCACTGAATCTTGCAAGGCTTTGATAGGTAAAAAGGGCAGATTCTTTTCAGTTCAGCTAAATTGCTAAGATTGCTTAACCACAAGTCACCTCTGAGCCATTGCGCACTTTCCAATTTTGAATGCTTACTTTCCTGACAACGAAGGATGAGCTGACACAAAATTATTGTGTGGACAGGATTCAATTATTTAAGTCCCCATTCCATTCCTATTACTCAAGACTGTCCAATTACATAACAAAAAGACAGTCCCAGGACCAATATATTTGTGAAAAAAAACCTTAACCAAGTAAGTCTCGTGACATTTGGTTTTGCACGCCGATCACAGAGGGTACACAGTCTCCCAGAAACTCATCCAGCTAAGTCATGTTCTTTTCTCATTGTATGTGCCACGTTCCCAGCAGTCAAATCGACATCATATATGCATTCTCTGGAATAAACCGTGATCGAAGGCCCAGGAAGAGTTTTATTATGTTAATTCCAACTTTACAGTATAGCTAATTTCAGCAATTCTTCTAAATTAATGGTTGAAAGTTATACTGTTAAAAAATAAGTGCACATATCTATGCTACCATCATTAGCAGTTTCCTACTCATCATACTATAAAAATGTCGGAAGACCTTGGCTACTGAAAATAGCTAAGTGGGGAGGCAGAGTGCTGAGCCAAGGCCCTGCACCTGGTCAGCGGGCCGAGACCCGCTCAAGTGAAAGAAGTGAGGCATGTAAGCCTCAACTGCCCAATTTGTCTCTGGGCCCATATTCTTATGGGACCCTGTCTATGTATGTACGAGGTCTGTCTGGAAAAAGTACAACCATTGTTAACATAATGAGAACATTTTGTGCAACACCAATGTAAGCTGGCAGCCAAGGAGAGTGGACTGGAATGCATATGCGTGAACAGTGAAAACTTCACTGCACTAGTCAGTGGGGGCGGTAGATGCCCATTGAGTGAGCATGTGTACTGTGTGGCCATTGGATTCAAAATGACTAGCAAGTATAGTGCAACAAATCTGCTTCAAGTTTTGCATCAACCTTGAATATTCCTCTGCGGAAACTATTCAGTTGATTCAGAAGGCCTCAGCTATGGGCAACTGGAGATCGGCAGTTTCATCACAACATGCCCACACATGCATCACGTCTCATGCAGAGGTTTTTGGTGAAACATAAAGTCACCCAGGTGACTCAGCCTCCCTACAGCCCAGATTTGGTGCCCTGTGTCTTCTGGCTTTTCCCAAAACTAAAATCAACTTTGAAAGGTTAGAGATTTCAGACCATTGATAAGATTCAGGAAAATATGACAGGGCAGCTGATGGTGATTGGGGGAACTGTGTGAGGTCCCAAGGTGCCTACTTTGAAGGGGACTGAGGCATCATTGTCCTATGTACAGTGTTTTTTGTATCTTGTATCTTCTTCAATAAATGTCTCTATTTTTCATAGTACATGGCTGGATACTTTCTGGGCAGACCTGGTATATAATTAAATTCAGTTTTTCTCTTTTATTAATCTATCTCACATCAATCTAATTCTTGGATCTGCTAGAACTTAAAAGTGTAGAAGAAAATTTTTTTCTAAACACTAACAAACATGGATTTACGATCAAATGAAAGTGTAAATGTACTAAATGCATTTGGCTAAATTCTGCACCATGTTATTTAGGTGTGATTCACCCTAAAGTTTATTGGATTTGTGATTTGATCTCAACATACTTCTAAAGAACAAATTGCTAATCTGGTATTTTTCTCTTAGAATAATGTATAATATAATTCACTACGGCAAGCCAAATAATTACCTTGTAATTTGGGGGACAGTTTATTCGTGCAACATTTTAGTAATCACATATCTCTATCCCCAAATTAATCTGTTACTGGGTTAAATCGCTTCAAATTCTTTCTTTCGCAATCTGTAAGAGTAATTGCTGCTGCAGTTTCAATCATGGAGTAGTAAATCCTGATTTACTTTGAGGCAGCTGGTTTATAAATCCCTGGATATGCATAATTTCATAGAGAAATTGAAGTCATTTTGATATCAACAATAGTTTATCTATAACATTAACTTCAAGCATTTAAAAAGAATCCGCATTTCATGCGTACCTTTTTCAAGCAGTTTGCCTTTGTAGATGCACAGGTTTTCCCCACCGCAGTGCTGTTGGTAAACTTTTATTTCATCCCGGAAGTCTGGGTGATCATAAGACAGGTGCACATTTTTCCCCAAATAAATCATTGTGATAACTGCATTGCTATGCAATGGTGTTTTATTAATCCTTCTTGAATCCTGGAATAAAAAAGGGGGCGCTTATTAACTGATTACCTTCTAATCAGAGTGTGATGACAATGTACTATGAAGAGCAGAAAAGGCTATTTTTAGGTACCTAGCAATAAAACCTTTATAAAACATCAATCTACACAGTGCACAAAAAGTGAAGCCCATTACAAAATATATCCCTCTAACAATTATAACATATGCAGTTTGGCTTTGTTTTTTTAATTAAGTGCTGGGAACTTGGACAAAATTCATCACTTTTATTTTGCATGTTTTACATACAACCATAATGTCAAGGATGCAAAGAGGAAACTGCTCTTGGCTCTTTTAACTGGTTCTCCAAAAAAAAAAAAAAAAAAACTCTTTAAATCAAATTAATTAAATAAATGTTGGTGACAACATTTTGTTCTAATTTGAACTGACATTGATTGTGATTTAGCAGTTGGTTTTGAAATCGAGGGCTCTAGCTTTACACTTCAGCACTGAGCTTAACCTGAGCTTATTCTGATGCACATACACGAGTGATTCTGTCTATGGTCACTCTGAGGAAGGGGGACAATGTATGGGCCTAGGACTATCATTTCACAGGAGGCATTCGATTCAATACCAACAATGTTATTTTAAATATCAAATATACCCAACAATTAAAAAATCACCTCAGAAACCTGTCTGATATTCTCTGATGTTGACCAATGTAAGAATTTGTAAAACAAACACACTTAAATTCCAGAGATGAAAAGAAATGTCCTTTCCCTTACTTTCTACTTCATAGAATCTGAAGTATTTTCACAATAGTGAATGAGCATAGTGTTTGTCTAATCTTTAGGAGGAAGACGAGGAAAGACACATAGAAAAGGGAAGAGGAGGAGAAGGCAGAGAACTAGGAATGGCTCACTGGGGGATTTTAAAAGGGCCTGATAAGAATATTTTGACTTGAAGCGTCATACAGAGGCCAAGTATTATTTTTAACTTACTTCACTTTTCTAAAAATCAATGTTTAGCTAAATGAAAAACGTGAAGCGACCAACTTTTAGTGAATCCAAGGCAATTATTTGAGTTCGATTTTATTGAATTACAGATGCCTTGGAAGCATGCATTTATTTTTTAAGAATAACAAAGCTGCAATAAACATTTCTGAAGGAACTACTAAAATATTTCCATCTCTAAACTCATCCCCTTCCATTTCAAAGATTTCTTTTTCATTCAATTCTGTTTCTCTGAAGTAAAGCCCTGAGGAAGTAACTGTGATAAATGAAGTTCTACAAATGACAGTCTGAACAGTGTAAACAGAGGGGGAATTTGAGGTTTAAAATTTAAGCCAATTGTCTTGCCTGTGGACACACGGAGCTCCCAAACAGAAATATTTCAGGGACATCAAGAGCCATGAAGGTAAATCAGGAAACTGGATAATTCGTTGCAGATTAGAAGCATCTCCCCAAGTCACAGTTGAAAGCAAACAGATGACAGCAGGCCTGGCTCCTAGCTGCAAAATCACCCCATGTTTCCTCTTGCCTGGGCGGCTGTGGAGCCGTGACATGCGTGTGTGCAGCCTAAATGCACAATCACCAGCCGAAGGCGCACCCAGCGCCAAGCTCCCACTAGAACATTTCATGATAAAACGGATGAAATAAAAGCATCCCCTTTTGTTAAGCAATATTTTCTAAAGTGGCATGGATTCAGAGGCAGTTCTGTGAGCTTCCGGAAGATAAGCACTATATAAATACAATGTAATAGCGGGATTGGAGTGAAGGAAAGCCTGCCTCATATGTACGAAATGCGAACTGGAAGGAGGAACATTTAAAAATAAAATAAAGAAAGTGACGGCTCTTCACCCTTTTCATTTACTCTTATTCATATTCTTTTTTTCTGCTAAAATGTATTCCTGATAGCAAATCTCTTTTCTCCTGAGTCTAGTTATTTCATTCCTTTTTAAAATATTCCCTTATTATTGCCACCAAATAGCCTTTTCTGGGTTCTAACAGGAGGCCCAAGTGACAGCTCATGATTAAATGCGTGTACTAGGAAACGAACAATTGTTTCTTTCAGTTGACTAAATTGCCTCTATACGCACCATCTTCCAAGGTTATTATGACCCCAGACTGACCAAACTGTAACAGGCCTTCACAGACCTTTCTGCTATCCTCAAGCAAAAGTCAAATCGTCTATTAAAATTCAGCTCCATTTTTTTTATTCCAAAGTAGAAACTTATTTATTAAGAATTATTTAGTTTCTGCACAAAAATCACCAATTGTTCTGCACTGGTTTTTTAACACACATCCATTCTTTGGGGGTTCCTCTATTCACTCTACCACTTTCAAAACTACAGCTCATTCCAGCACCAAGCAGGACAGTTAACAGCCGCAAGGTCCTGCGCAACTAAGGGTTACCTTTCTGACTTCCTTCTCCAGTTGCTTATGATTTTCCTCATTTCTTTCCAGATTTTTCAGGCAAATACAATCTGAGCTGACAAACAGCAAGGCCACTGAGTAATTAACCAGTTGGTCATTATATATTTGTAATATATAGCATTCAATTGATATATTGTTTTCACTGGGATCCCTGCCCAGGCCTGTGTGGGGTAGACAGAAGATTTCTATAGATGTCCAAATAAATGTACTTGGTGATAATGTTGGGCAGCAATTTCTTTCCATCCATGTAGCCAAGCCCTGATGACCTCTGGACATCGTAGTCTTACTTGGACCACTGCAATAAACTTCTAGTCAGTAGGGTATCACAGAATTTATGATCCAAACTAAAACATAGTGAAGAGATGTTACTAATAATTATGCTAGAAAAAAAAGAACATTAATTTGAACTGTTCCAGAAAAGCTGGGATGCATGCTTACCCTACCAATCGGTTTCCCCGCTTCTAGCCTGATATCCCTCAACATCTCCCCCCTCCTGCACATCGGAGTGATCTCCTGTCACTAAATGGTCATGGAGCTTTACTGCTAAAGTCCTTCAATGACTCCTGCTATCTAGGAGATGAGGTCCAGCATTCTTCAGACAACATAAAAGGTCTACTATCCTCCGATTCCCACTGTCTCTCAACTATTGCAGTTTCTTGTGTGAATATTAAAAAGCCCAGCAATCGAACTAATTACAGTGGCACAAACACTACCAACCTGTTTTTAATCTTCAGACATGTAACTCTATGAGTCACATCACATTGACACCATTTCCTTATAACTCCTCTCAGTAGACAAGGACAGTGTCTGAACTATCTTTACGCCCCCGATGTCTTGCCAGTATTGGCATCTAGTGTTGGACACATACATGGAACTGTTAAAGATTCCAGATTCTGTCTTTTGCTGAGACAAAGCTATTAGTAAGTTGACCCCACCCTAAATCACAGGCTTTCTATATTTATAGGAACTTGATAAAAATCAGAACACGAAAACCATTTCAAAGCATCCCGTTAAACAGAATGACACTTTTGATGATTAAGCCTTGATAAGAACAACAAAATCCTGACCATAAAAAGTGTCAGACAGTCCCCATGTTGACCCTGATGGCCTTAGGAAGAAAAAAATTCTGACAGGAGCCAGAAAGAGTGTTCATTTCTTAAAGGTTCGGGAAGCAGCTGGTTACAATGGAAACACAGAGCATCCTCACTATGCTCATTTGGTTCTTCTCTTTCTCTTCTCCCTCACCAGTTTTTCCTTGTTCTCTCCTCCTCCTCCTTTGCTTTATTATGCTTCCTCTTTCCACTTTCTTCTTGCCCATTTCTTACTACTGTGTAACCTGTATCACATGCTTACTCCCTTCACAAACACTGCAATCCTTCTGAGGCATCGGAGCTCCCAATTTTGAGGATGTTGAGTTCACACATGCGCATGTCCTTCCTCATTTTCCTCAACAGAATAAATCCAGCAACTCTGCTAAGAGCTAGAAATTACCCAGGTGGACTTTGCTTTGGGTGAAAAGACCCCCAAATCTGACCCTCTTAACAAAAAGGCATTCCTTAAGCTCCAGCTGCTGCAGGCACCCAGAAGCATCTTGGTTCTCCCTTTTCCCAAGGCTTTATTTCACAAGGCCATCTGCTAAGATTTTGACTGTTGAATTGGATTTTTACACTGTTTTTCAAGTCCTTTTAGTTATGTAGTTGCCAAACTGCAATGCTAATTTTAAGCAAAAACATTGTTTAAAGTAAAGCGTTTGTCTGAAATAAATCAACCCTACTATGAGATATGTTGAATAACCATATATTAAAATCACGCTGGTGTTTCCTTTTTAATTTCAAATCTGAGTCTTCTGATGAGAAAAGCCAAGACTAAAACAAACCAAAATAATGCATTGGCTAGAATGGAAACTGAAAAACTATTTTCAAAATTAATTCAAACAGGAGAAATGTGCAATTTCTCTAGGAAAGCTAATATTTGTTTTGCTTTACTTGAGGAAAAGGGGTCTGCATCAGAAAGGTATAACTGATACCCATGATATTCTCCTCAGATGAAAAGTATAATTGAGTTTGTTTTTTATACAAATAATAGAGCAATATCTATTTATGAACACAATACTAATAAATATTTGATTAAATGGAAATGAAATCAAATACCTGTCCTCAACAAGCTTCATAAACTAAGACTACAAGTAAAGAATAATAAATAAGCAGAACCCAATAAGGGGCATAAGAAAAGTGACAAAGTCCTTTTGAAGAAAGGAAGAGGTAGGATCCTGTTACAATGTACAGAAATAAAGTGCAAAGCCTTTGGGGGGCTGGGAAAGGTATGATCACACATTCTTCTTAACTGTCATGCACTCACAGGTAATTCATAGAAAAAGAACATTTGCCTTCCTAATGGAAATATCAGTTAGAGGTCTAACTGGTACCCGTGCTGGTACCTGACCAGCTACAATTACTGTCATCAAAGATCTGAGAGAATAAGTCTTGTCAATAAATTCCATGTGACTGATTCAAGGATGACAGTGCAGGCTGCTGGCATCAGTCCACTGGCCGTGCGCACTCAGTCTGCCAGTGACTAGTCATGAGTCCTTGGGCAGCTTATTTAAGCTTTCTCGCCTCAGGTTCCTTATTTTTAGTGTGAAGAAATGATTTTCTCTTTCTTGGGTTTATTGTGTGGGTTCAATGAGAAAGTGTATGTAAAAGATGGATCAAAACCCCCAGCACGTGGTAAAGGTCGGCTAAAGAAAAAGTATAATTATCGTTATCATCATTCAATAACTTCTCTATCTTATTAAAAGTTAACGAAAGATGAAAACATAATAGCATGTAATTAAGTGAGAATAAAAGAGTATAGAGGATTTAAAAGTGGGTGAATTTCTGGCAGAAAGGAATAAACAAAGAACACAATTCGGAGGTGGGGAAGTGGTGGGCCAAACAGTTGAGGGTATAGGGAGCAGTGAGTTCAGTTTGGCTTGGATAGGAGCAGAGGCAAAGCTGGATAAGGGTAAGAAGCTGAAAGCCCTTGAATGCCAGTGTACCAAGCATGTCTTTGTATTCTGATATTTTGACATCTGCGGCTCAATGACCCTGGGGAGACTACCCCTCCCAGAGCTTACCACTTCCCAGAGATAGTAAATGAACGGCCTGGGAGAGAACTTTTCACATGCAAACTAGGCCAGAGCCCACCCCAGCCCGCCCTCTCTGCTGTCTGGCTCTTCCACTCTGGCCCAACATTCCACCCCTCCCCCACCCCCGCCCTAATCACCCCTGGATCAGGTACCAGAGAACTCAGGACAGCTCTTACACCCCAGAGCCTACCAAAATTATTCACACTACTCAATCCTAAATCTGCCTATCCTGCCTCTCCTGTTCCTTTTCTCAGAAACCACAACAAAAGCTCCTGCCTGTGTTTTCTTCACACTCCCTCAGCCTCCTGACTGACCCTCGGTTGGTTCTTCCCCATACTGCCTCATGTGATGTGTGGTGTGACGGTCACTTTTATCTATCACCTTAGTTGAGCCCCAATGCCCAGGTATGTGGTCAAATACTGTTCTGGACAGAACCCTGACTAATATACATGGCAGGCCCATTCCTCTTGGGAACTGTAAATGACAGAGTGTCTCTCCAATGGCAATCATCTCATCTATGGATCTCAATATACCTAGAAAACAATAAAACCTACATTTTAAAACAGCATGCCAAAAGTTATTCTACAAAATTTTAATTTACCATCATTATGTAGAATCTGCTAATACTGAGATGGACTTACCCGACTTTCTGTTTTACCCTCTGCTCCCACTAACTTCCTACTTATCTTTCAAGGCCCATTCCAAATGCCACTTTCTTTCTGAAGTACTCTCCAATCTCCTCATTCAGAATGAATATATCCTTCCTCTCTGTTCCCACTATGCTTTATTTATACCACCACGCTTGTTCTCATCACAATGCATCATGGTTAATTGTACATATTTCTGTCTCTCTTGCTAAACTGCAATCTTCCAAGAACAAGGATTTGGTCTTATTTATCTTGGTAGCCTCAGCACCTAGCACAGTGCTTGTCATTATAAATAAAAGCTAAATTGAACTACTTGTTGATTTAGAGGCAGGACATAAGTATGTAGATGATTGCAATAGCAATAGCCTGGTTAAGAGTTTGGCAACAAGCGTCTGAACCGAAGATGTAGCCGTGGGAACGAAAAGGGATGATCAGACACAGGAACCCTTGTTAAGTTGCTGCGCTGTGCTGCCTGAGACAGCGGCCACTTGCTATGTTTGGCCGTTGGGCCCTGAAAGGTGGCTCGTTCACAGGAGAAGTGCTGTGAGTATAAAACACTGAATTTAAAGATATGGTATTAAAAATTGTACAATACTTCATTATAATTTTTATATTGATTACACACTGAAATGATAACATTTTGGATATATTTGGTTAAAGAAAATATACTATGAAAATAAATTTCACATGTTCTTTTAACCTTTTGAAATTTAGTTATTAGAAAATTAAAATTGTTTTTGTAGCTTATAGTATATGTCTATTGGACATTTCTAATCTAGAGGATTTAGCAATTAACTTGATGTGTGATGATGATGGAAGAGGGAATCCTAGATTTTGAGCTCAAATTACTAGAGGAAAGGTCCTGCTTTAGGAGAGATAAAGCAATTAAACAGAGACTCTGGCTTAAATTGTAACCATGTCAAATTTGAGGGGCAGTAGGACCTACCAATAGGGCATGTGGTCTTCTTTACTGTATTATTTACCATTTTTCCTGTGTATAATGTGCATCTACATTTTGGACCCAAACTTTCAAGAAAAAAATCTCATTTTAATTTTTTAATTACGTATATTTAGAAACAAAACCAATTATTGTGTTCCAGGGTATTGTTTTGCATACGGATATCATTAGTGCTTTCTAGAGTTACATTGTTAACATATAAGCATAAATAAAAGAATTAAAAAGTTATATAAATATGAAATTAGTACCGCCTATGTATAATGTGCATCTTTATTTTTCCCTCAAAAATCTGGGCAAAAAAGTGCACATTATACACAGCAAAATATGGGTATCTTGGTAGCCTCATTTGGAGTCTAGGAGGTCAACCAGACACAGAGAAGCCCCAGGTTAGTTCTTCCTTGGAGAAGCTCATCGTCCTCTTGCTCACTAATCATATAAAAATTAAAAAACTTGTTTTTTCTCATTGCTAAAGGCAATGATTAAGTAGGTTTTTTATCTGAAAGCCTGCCTTTTCACATTAACATGCACTATTTAGGGGACTACCCCTATCTTCAGGAGGCTGCTGCATAGAGTAGGTGGCAAGCAATCCTGAGTGAGAGCATAAAAATCTGCAGATGGATGAGATAAACCTTGGAGAAAATTCTAACTAATCTCATAGATTCTATTCTGTAAAGGCAGTGAAAAGCTCTGCAGGTCCTAGAACAAAATGAAACAAAGCAACAGGGCACAGTCACAATTTGCTGGGCGGTAAAACCTACCACACCTCATCCTTTGACTCAGTGGATCAACCCCTAGAGACACAGTCCACAGAATCCAGGGACCATGCTCTACACATTTATAGAGGAACCAACCTCCTACCTCTTTCTTTCCTTTTGAGAGCATTGAAAGGATGCTTTGGGGTGGTACTCATAAAATAAAAGAGTGAATTTAATGTGTAAATTAGTCATAAGAGCCACCTCCCCTTAAATTAATCACTTCTAGATCAAAATAAAATAAATCCAAGTCTAAAAGTAAAAGTGCAAGAGTCACTCCATTGTGCACATTTTATTCTATACCCCAGGACCAAGGGACAAATCCAAGGGACACCTAGAAAGCTATCAAAACCATGTGGGAAGATGACTCCATCTTGAATAAAAAACAAGTATCAAGATCTAAGGCTATGGTGATGGATAGATTTAGAGGTGAAGAAGAAGACACAAAAAAGCAAGACAAAAGGTAAGAGAAGATGGCAAAGAAGCATGGAAAATATGGAGTGGCATGGAAGGCAAGAAAGGGGAACTTCAAGGAGGAGTCAGTAAGAGCATAAAATGCTACTGCCTAGAGAAACTATGGTAAGTAGAAAATAAGAACTGAGATGATAGAAGTAAGCCTAATTATACCACCAAATAAAATAAATGTAATTGGACTAAGCTCACTTATGAAAGGAACAGAGATTCCTGGCTTGAAATAAACACAGAACACTCAAATGCTACATAAATACATTTAAAGCCTAAAGCTTAAATGTAAAGACATCAAAGGCTGAAAATAAAACAAATAGATATTAAATGCTGATCTAAAAAATAAGGAAGAATTAAATACGAATCTAAAGAAAATAAGGTAAATAACCATTAGCCAAAGTAGATTTTAAGGCCCAAAGTAATAAGTAATAAAGAGGATCCTTTTTTAATGATTTAAAAAAATCACTTCACCCATAAAAAGGAGTAATCCTAAATCTGAGAGCATGTAACAAGATGTTCGCAACATTTACAAAATAGAACTTGCCATTTACAAAACAAAGCAAGGAGAAATTGACGAATCTACAATTACAGAGAACAATCATTAGAATTCAGAAACTGGAAGACCACACAGATTTTTTTTAAATGCTAAGTATGTGAAAATATGAACGACGTAATTTACATTTCTTATCTATTGGGCATTTATAGAACGCTGATCCCAAAATTTAGAGAATCACCATCTTTACAAAAACTGAATATATATTAGCCTACAAAGCAAGTCTTCACGAATACCAAAGAATCAAAGTCATACAGAACAGGAATAAGCAGCTTTTAAAAAGTAACATTCAGTGAACACAAAGGGAGTACTCAGGATTAAAATCAGGCAGCAGAAGAAGAATCTCAGCAGTATGTGTGGAAAGTAAAAGTGAAGAAATTTCCCGGCAAGTAGAATAAAAAGACAAAGAAGTAGAAAATGGCAGGGAAAAGCTAAGAATATTAAAGCATCAGTTTAGTAGTTCTAACATTCCCAAAATAGGGATTTCAAAAAGAGAAAACAAGGGGGGTTTCTTAGGGTTTTTTAAGGACCAAGCCAAACTGAAGACTTGCGACTCGAGAGACAGACATGCTAAGGTCCGTCAGAGCCAGGATGCCCGCTGACACCAGCTGTGTTTCTAACCTCAGAATGTCCAAGTGAAGCTGCCTCAAATGCTTACCTGTTTCACTTGTCATGACCACAGGCTGGAGAAGCTGCTGCTCTCTCCTCTGAGCCCATTTACAGAAGCTCATTCACCTAACCACATTCTTGTTGATGTCCACTGTCTGGCCCACACCATCCAGGACCTTCTAGATGCCCTGACTCTGGTGAGCTCCATTTTCTTAGGACACACTCATGACCTGGCTTCTCTGACTTCCCCAGAAGAGGTTCTTAAAACTATTTTTAAAGAAACAACCCTAGATTCAGACTCAAAAAACTCCACTCAGGTTATTTCTCCTGGAAATATTATCCTTTTGTTACAATGTCAGCTTTGAGCTTATTTCTAAAGTCTTATACATATAAGCAACAGCACACCAAAGAAAAGCAGGAACTCAGTTAAACCACATGTCAGCATGGTAGCTGCTCTGGGAGGCATGAGGGGATGTGAAGGCTCAGGACCAGGGGCTCGAATATGACAGTAGTCTTCTACCTTGTTAAGAAGTAAGGGTGTGAACATGGGCGTTTGCTTGATTATTGTTGTTTAACTTGTACATGTAGATTTTTTAGATTCTGATGGTTTATGAGACATTTAAACTTTTTCTTAAAGGTACAAACAGGTAGAGTTTATCTCAGTAATATACCTTTACATAAAAAAAATCAAATGTTGCCACCAAGTAAGGATGATGAGGAAGCCCCTTTATTTGCTGAGTGGGTACCACATCCTTTGAGAGAGCGTGTTTGTGGGCCTGGTAGAGGACAGTACCAGCAGGCAAAGGGTTGAAAATAAGTTAGTAGATGTGTAGATTCTACTATTGCTCCAAATATTCACTGCCACTCTCTGGGAGAAGATGATATTTCCCACTCTATTAATGTCAGGTTTGAGACTGAAGTTCAAGCACAAGTGGCATGTGTCAGTTCTCAGGGGAATCTTAAAAGCATTCCATGGTTCTGCTGTCGTGAGGCCCACATACCGCAGACAGGGACAACTCCTTGAGTCTAGGTCTCAGAATTGCAGCTGACCAACAACAGATAATAATGAGAACAAGAAATAAACCTGTGTTGTTACGAGCTGAGTTGCCTGGGGTTGTTCATTACATAAAGTGACAGCAGACTACTCTTCAGAGAACTTTCAAAGGAGAAAAACAAAGTCTAAGATGAGGAAAGGATTTGGTTACCTTATATAAAGCCAAGAACGTTGAGAGACAGAGATGAATATTGGAGAAAGAGTAAAAAACAAATTAAAGAGGAGAATGGCAAACAATGTTAAGTGCATGCATAACGGAAAAGGATAAGATGAAGGACACAGCAGAGCATGGGCCTCAGAGATGAGGGATGCAATGCTCTATCAGAGATGTAACAAAGGAAGAACACCGGTGAAAATAGAAGTGAAAGGAGGAGATCTGAGCAAGTACAAGGAAGATAGTCCCAATTTCTTGAGAAAGTTATTGGTAAGAATAGATGCTAAGAGTGAAATGCAGACAAAAAGTAAATAAAGCACTTAAGAGTGAAGTTAGTTGCAATGGCATTTTTCACGAAACTAAAGCAAATAATGTGTATGAAACCACAAAAGACCCCAAACAGCCAAAGCAATCTTGAAAATGGAGAAAGCTGGAGGTATCGTGCTTCCTGGTTTCAAACTATGCTACAAAGCTAAAGCAAACAAAACAGAATGGTATTAACATAAAAACAGAGGCACAGATCAATGGAACAGAATAGAGAGCCCAAATTAACCTGCACATACATGAACAATTAACTTACAACAAAGGAGCTAGGAACATACAATGGGGAAAGAACAGTGTCTTCAATAAATGGTGCTGGGAAAACTGGATAGCTACATGCAAATGAATGAAACTAGATACTATCTTACATCATATATAAAAATTAATTCAAGATGGATTAAAGACTTGAATGTAAGACCTGAAATCATAAAGTTCCTAGAAAAAAAACGTAGGCAGTAAGGTCCTTGATAAGCCCCTTGTCTTAGTGGGATTTTTGGGGGGGTTTTGGGGGGGGTTTGGATATGACTCCAAAACCAAGGGAAACAAAAGCAAAAACAAACAAATGGGATTACACTAAACTACGAAGCTTCTGTACAGCAAATGAAACCATAGACAAAACTAAAAGGCACACCATGGATGGGAGAAGATGTTTGGAAATCATATCCAGTAAGAGGTTAATATCCAAAATATGTCTTTTAAAAACTCATATAACTCAACAACATAAAAACAAAAGCACAAAATTATAAAATGGGCAGATGATGTAAAGTTCCAGGGGTGTCCAACCTTTTGACGTCTCTGTGCCACACTGCAAGAAGAATTCTTGTCTTGGGCCACACATTAAATACACTGTGACACATAATCACAAAAAATCTCCTAATGTTTTAAGTAAATTTACGATTTTGTGTTGGGCTGCATCTTGGATGCATGTGGCCCATGGGCCGCAGGTTGGACATCCCTGACAGAAACTTTTCCAAAGAAGACATACAAATGGCCAACAGGCACGTAAGATGTTCAACATTACCAATTATCAAGGAAATACAAATCACAACCACAATGAGACATCGCCTCACACCTGTTAGGGTGGCTCTTATCAAAAAGACATCAAATAACAAGTTCTGGAAAGGATGTGAAGAAAAGGGAACCCTTGCAAACTGGTACAGCCACTATGGAAAACTGTATGGAGATTCCTCAAAAAGTCAAGGTAAGAACTTCCACATCACCCAGCTATTCCACTTCTGGATATTTATCTGAAGACACAAAAACACTGATTCAAAAAGAGATATACACCCCTAGGTTCATTGCAGCATTATTTACAAAATCGAGATGTGGCAATAACCTAAGTGTCCAAAAAGGAATGAATGATTAAAGAAGATGTGATTCACACATGCACACACAGAAAATGGAATACTACTCAGTCATAAAAAGGAAATTTGCCATTTGCAACAACATGGATGGACCTTGAGGGTATTATGCCAAGTGAAAAAAGTCAGACATACTAAGACAAATATTGTATGATATCACTTATACGTGGAATCTAAAAAAATGAACAAATAAAACAAATTCATAGATACAGAAGGCAGATTGGTGTTTACTAGAGGCGATGGGTATTGGGGAGGAGGTGAAATGGTTGGAGAGGATCAGTTGTGTGGTGATGGATGGGAACTAGACTTACTGTGGTGAACACTGTGCAGTGTATATAAATATCTAATTATCATATACTCTTGAAATTTATATACACACACAGAGTCCAACACAAATAATGCCCTTTTTTTATTATAAAATCTTTTATTACAAAATCAAAGCATGAAATTCTGCAAAACCACAATATCACACTCAAGCATACCATATGACATTTTAGGTGAAATGTTCAAATTAAACTATAAACTAACACACCCATATTATTACCCTGACAAGCACACTCAGGAAGGTGCTACTTCTGCTGGACTCTGTATATATATATTCTTGTATACCAATTTTACCACATTATAATTTTTTAAAAGAGTGAGTTTGGTTTTGAAGAGCCAGCATGCAGCCTATGTGCATGTTGGTATGGCACTCCATGATTTTCAATCAGTGAAATGTTCACCCAGCCACCTGCTAATAATCACAAAAGTTACATACATACACACACACACACACACACACATATATATATAATATGTATATTGGTACATATATATATACATATATACATATACATGCACACACACACACATACACTGGCCTTAGGACTATTATTCATCAGTATTTTGAGGAAATAAGTATAGTAAAGTAAAATACTTTCAAAGGAAATTGAAATAATTTTTTTCTAAATCCTATACAGTGATTTGTTAATAATCATTAAAAATAAGCTTTAGTAAGATATTTTATATAGTATATTTTTGTTACATTTAAGTTTCTGAATTTTCATAAATTAAATGTTAAAATATTTCTGACATGTGATTGAAAGAGCAAATTAAAAAATAATTTGAAAATGAGTAGAGTACCAACTAAATTTGATCACAAGATTCAGTGTATTTTTTTCAATTGTGCAATCAGTTACGGAACTACTCAAATATTTGATTTCACATTCATTCAAGCTTATAATTACATTTATAAAAGTATTATATTTCTTTATGCAAGTCATTCTGCCTTTGATTTCCTTAAATTATTTTACTGCATATCTAGAAATTAAATAATGCAATGTAATCTCTGCTAAATTAATAAAAGAAAACTTGATTCCATAATCACCCTGGTAAAGACTGGTTCTAAGCTATTTGGAGCAGTGGCTGGATGAAATCTTCTCCTTCTCCACGTTTCAGATCTATTTTCCCTTTTGATCTTTCCATCCGGGGGAGGAGATGGAGGAGGAATCGGCATCATGTAACTGCTAGTGTTCAGTTGATATCGATTCATTCCCTGTGAATTGTCCATGGAGTTCCTGAACTTCATTACTGCCTTCTTGCCCTGTAATCACATTTCATGACATAAGAACCAGTGAATGGAGAAGTGGTGACTCAATGTCACCCAAAATTAGAGACAAGGCTGTGTGATTGACATTGCATGCAAACACAACCGATCAAAATAGGCAAACTCCGAACACCCCAGTCTGTTTGAAGTATCCACAGCAAATTAAATTTTCATGAATTTCTACCCTTATCCAAATATATTTTAAACCAAATATACAGCGATGGCATCTTTATAGTACTTTTGGAATTTTCCCTCAACAATCCATTAAATCTACGTATAATTAAACAATTTAGAGTTAAGAAGTTTGAAATGTTTACTTTGAAGCAGGTTTGAACAGTCTACTTAACAATGGGGCACTGGCACTTTCTTCATATTCATTTTACTCACCCAGGTGTTATAATATTCCTGGAGAATATATTAAGGTACGAAATACAGATACTAACTTAAGACTTTTTTCAGCTTATTTTTCCCTAGAAATTCAACTCATCCAAATAAAGCTACCCGAGATAACTACACAAGTACACTGACATACATGTAAGGATACACACATGGAACAAATTTAGTTGAACTTTCAAGTCCATCAATTGGAAAATATTTAACTACATTTTCCTTAGTTTCTATAAAAGATTCTCACCAGCTTCAAAAAGAATAATGTAAATCCATTCACCCAGACGTACAAGGATCTATGTGGTGTAATCATATATTTCTTTTAAATAACTTACACTTAATTTCAACAAAATTGAGGATAACTGGAAGATCTGAACATAAGGTTGTTGTAAAGATTTGAATTATTGGGGAGGGTGTCATTTTGCATTTTATAAATCTTTGTATTATTTGACAGTTTAATCAACATGTCTTACCGCAACAATTAAAAGGCACCAAAAGTTATAATTGAATGTTACATCTTTCAGTTACATTTGAGTCTTTAAATTTTCACAAATTGTCATTTTTGTGTATCTGAGGTAGTTTTCCAAACTTTGAATCATTTAAAATCATTTTTATCTACTTTATCCATTTATTTTTTCTGCTTTTAAATCATTTTTTATTTTTCAATTACAGTTGACATACATTATTATATTAGTTTCATATGTACACCCCAGTGATTTGACATTATACAACTTACTAAGTGATTATCCTGATAAATAGCATATCCACCTGACACCATACGTAGTTATCAGAATATTATTGACCCTTTCCCTGTGCTGTACTTTACATCCCCATGACTACGCTGTAACAACCAATTTGTACTTCTTAATCCCTTTACCTTTTTCACCTACGCCCCCCAGCCCTTCTCCCATTTGGCAAATGTCAAAGTGTTCTCAGTATCTATAAGTCTATTTCTATTCTGTTTGTTTTGGTTTTTAGATTCAATTGTTGATACATATGTATTTATTGCCATTTTATTTTTCATAGTTTTGATCTTCTTCTTAAAGAAGACGATTTAATATTTCATATACTACTGTTTTGGTGGTGATGAACTCCTTTAGCTTGTTCTTGTCTGGGAAGTTCTTTATCTGTCCTTCAATTGTAAATGATAGCTTTTCTGGGTAAAGTAATCTTGGTTGTAGGTCCTTGCTTTTCTTCATTTTGAATATTTCTTGCCAATTCCTTTTGGTCTGCAAAGTTTCTGTTGAGAAATCAGCTGACAGTCTTAGGGGAGTGCCCTCGTAGTTAATGAACTGATATTCTCTTGCTGCTTTTAGATTTTCTCTTTGTCTTTAAGCTTTTGAATTTTATGTGTCTTTGTGTGGGCCTCTTAGGGTTCATCTTTTTCAGGACTCTGCACTTCCTGAACTTGAATGTCTATTTCCTTCACCAGTTTAGACAAGTTTTCTGTCATTATTTTTTCAAATAGGTTTTCAATTTCTTGCTCTCTCTCTCTCTTCTCCTTCTGGCACCCTTACGATGTGAATGTTGGTATGCTTGAAGTTGTCCCAGAGGCTCCTTTCACTCTCCTCATTTTTTTAGATTCTTTTTGCTTTTTCTGAGTGTTTTTTGCTTCCTTATATTCCAAATTGCTGATTTGATTCTCAGCTTCATCTATTCTACTGTTGATTCCCTGTAAATTAGTCTTCATTTCAGTTAGTGTATCTTTCAGTTCTGACTGTTCCACTTTTATGTTGTTGAGGTTCTCATTAAGTTCATTGAGCATCTTATAACCAGTATTTGGAATGCTGCATCTAGTAGATCGCTTACTCCATCCTGTTTAGTTCTTCTTCTGGAGTTTTGTTCTGTTCTTTCATTTGGGACAGGTTCCTCTGTCTCTTCATTTTGGCAGCTTCCCTGTATTTGTTTCTTTTGTCTGAGATATAGCTGCTATGTCTTCTAGGCTTGGTAGAGTGGCCCAATGTAGTAGGTGTCCTGTAGGGTCCAGTGACACAGCCTCCCCTATCACCCAAGCTGGGCACTCAAGTTGTATCCCCCTCCACGTGGGCTGTGTACATCCCCCTGTTATAGTTGAGCCTTGATTGCCATTGGAACATCAATGAGATGGATATAACTTCAGGCTGAATAGCTGTAAGTCTGGCTGCAACCACTGACCTCCAACCACTGTGGAGATCAACTGTGCAGGGGCACACCCCACAGAGCGGGACTAACTTCAGTAGGGCTCTGGTACCTGCTGGGTCTGCCCCTTGAGTGCGTCACTCACAGAGGCGGTTGGTGGTGATGCTTTGACATGGTCTGAAGATGTCTACTGGATGTGCTGCCTCTGGGGCTTCCCAGAACATGCAGGCCAAGGTCACCTCTGTTCTGCCCTGAGCCACCTGAAATGAGCTACAAAGCAACCTGCAGATGGCTAATACTTGTGCTGCACTTGCAGGTGCCCCAGTGAACTAAGGCAAAGCTGTGAACTAAGGCTGGCTGCGGCTAGTCCTGGGGCTAGGACCTCTCAGTGAGAGGTACAGGGCACACTGAGGCTAGATGCTGCTTGTTTGGAAGATTTTAGGAAAATCTGAAGCATGAGGCAAGATAGGCCATTTGTATGGAAAAGCCACTGGAAACAGTAGTTTGGGTAGGCCTGAAAGTTGGCTGGGACAGGGCCTCAGAAAATCACCAAGGTGGGGGAAACGATGTTAACCAGGGTGATGAGGTCTCATGCATGGTGCCTGCACTTCATACCAATTTATTTGGTATGGTTTTAAATTCATTTTCAGTTAATTTATTCTGTATTTTGAGATGCTTCAGTGGTAAAAAGCTAATTTTAAGAAAGGGAATTCATTCTCCAAACATTTTTCATTATAAATAAATAAAAGTAGGGAAAATAAAGGCATGTGTAATACGTATTTTGATTAAAGCCAACATTTATACGAATAGAGAAGGATTGAAATAGATATTCACCAAGTTGTTTAGAATTGTTAGAACAGTTCATATTGCAGGTGTTATTTGTGTTCTCATTTTACTTTTTCTACATTTTCCTTTTGTCTGAGATGGTGTGCATTGATATTGCAATAAATTAATGAAATGAAAATAATAACAATAAAATGGATAAATGGAAAACTTTTAGAGTTTGGGGAATTATTTTAATTTCTAAGTAGTTGTCAGTCAAATGCATGCCTTATTTGGAAATGGTCTAATAATTTTTTTAAAAAATTAACATTTTTAGTTCATAGCATCTTGAACATCTTTCCATATCAGTACAAATAATTCTACCTTATTATTCTAAACCCACTTTAATATATTATAACACTTTAAAACAATACCTTATTAAATTTCCAGATACCTTATAATTGTTTACTATTATAATAATAGTGACCAAGGGGTGACCAAGGGAAGAATAAATATTCTTGAATTTATTGCTTTCCACATACATATGTATTCCTAGGAAAAATCCCTATAGGTTAAAATGCTTGAGCATATTCATTTAAAATGGTGACAGATAGTCCCATATCACTTTCACAATAGTTGTACCAATTTCTGTTTCTGTCAATAGTGTATGAGAAACTCTCATTCCAAGGATAATCACTTCAATCAAGTCATTATTTTTACTCAATTGCATTTCAACCAGCTTGTTTCTTACCAAATTGCTTTTGCCTAAACCAAAGCCCGTAACTCCTGATACTTAGAAAGATCAACCTGCTTCTGTCTGTTGTACCTTCAAACAAGTCCCAGGGGCACACCACGCCCTTCTTAAATCTCTAAGAAAGCAATACAAATTTATCGGGGACTCACTACATACTTGTCAATCATGCAGACTGTGATTATTTAGGACTTTCTTGTCTGACTTTATATTAAATCACTTTTATCATCAATGTCACTGAAAAATTATACGTCTTTTCTGGCAGTATATTTTGCTTATGGACATTATAGTATAAACTTTCAGTAAGTTAGAGACTTTTGCCTGCCTTGATCATTTATATACCACCGATGCCTAGCACTTTGTATGCAGGCAGCTCTTACCGCGCACTAACAGTTGGCACAGGCCGTTTTTGCTAATGTTTTGCGCAAATGGCAACGTTCAGTAAAATTACGATAACTTTAGTTTTACATATTTTTTTCAGTGAAACTTTTTGTGATTTACTATAAAATGTATACTGAATTATTTTTCTTAAATTTTAAACAGACAAATACTGGAAAATTCACTGGAAATTGAAATTAATAAAATATGTAAAAATTCCGATTTATTGAAAATATTTTGGAAAAAAGTGCATAAAATGTGTAAAAAAAGAAAGAATGAAGTTTTCTTTCTTAAACTTCATTGTAAAAAAAGAAGAATGAAGTTATAGTAGTTTTTTTGTTGTGTTAATCGTATGTAAAAAAAGAAAGAATGAAGTTTTAGTAGTGTTTTTTTGTATGATAATCATTAAAACAGACATACATACATAATGAACCATTATCTGTGTTAAAGAGACCCAAATTTTGTCCTTTGGAATTCATATATCTGCATGTTAGCATCCCTTTAGAGCAATAAAAAAGTATAAAAATAAACGTTTTTATCCATTACCTGCATTCTACCACTAGTCTACAAAATACGTATTTATATGTGTCCCGCACTCCACTACCAGTCAACGTAAAACGTATAAGTACGTGTCCTGACTACAATGTGCTAGAACAGTACCTCAGAGGTAGTAAGTGCCCAGTAAATATTTACTGGGTAAAAAGTGTAAGTTTAGCCAGTTTAAATTAATATGGGATTGATCTCAAGCAATCACTCATCCCCCAAAACTTGAAAAGCAGAAAATATAAGGTCCTGTGACTATTTAATTAGTAAATTCACTCAGTGGCTCAAGGAAGATTTGGAAAATCACCTGAAATAAAAAATCCCTTCCTAGCCCAACAGAACTTGAATATTACCTGCTTGATAGTATTCACATATCATATAGGAAAATATATCTATCAAAGTATATAGTAAAATAATACTCAAAGGAGCTTAGAAAACATATATAGTCACCTTGGCAAACATGGAAAGTGCCCATCCGAGTACTATCTATGGTAGAGGATATATCACCCATTGGACTTTGAATATTTCCAGTCTTAATGGCAAAGTTATTCTTAGAGCATACAGAGGGTTTCAGCCAGAGACCTTTGCGTTTTTAATGAGATGGGTGTATCAAGCCATCTTAGCCTGATGCCGTGAACATTCCATTGTACCATATCTGCACATTCTGATTCCATGCTCACCAGGCAACCTCCTCATTGTGATATGGCTTCCTGTGGGGGGGACCCGCCTATAGGGGGAGATGCACCCTTTCTACAAACTTCTATTATTCGGTAGCTGTGGATTCACGGTCCCTCATTATGATTTTGCTCCGCATTCTAGTTTACTAGGCAGAGAAAAATTAGCTTGCCATGAGTTATTTTCATTAGCTTGAGAAAATGTCTCAGGATCTGACCATTTCTGAAACTAGCTGAAACAGGAAATGTCTGGGCCCAGTGGAGACCAGATCCTAGAAAACGCAAACCTTTTTGACTTATGACCCAATAAGTTCCCTTTTCTGGAGAAGCTTTAAGCAGTCTTCCCCAGAAAATGTGCCACCACTTTTGGTTTAATTTCCCCTGCTTTCTGATAAACTACTATTAAGTTATAATAAGGCTTGTAAAAAGTGCTACATAAACTGTAAACCATATTAAATGGATTAAAATGTTATCATTTTTAGTTATATTTATACTTTTACCATGAAAAATCATTTATATGTATTAATTCCTTAGTGTTTGTCAGTGTTAGATAAAAATCTCTTAATTTCATACATCTCATGTTTCCTAAAAAGGAATGGTACTAAATTCACCCATTTCAACCAATTACTATTTCACCAATTACTATTGTATTATGGTACAGGTTCTAAAGCTGGCAAATGTTTCTTCTTTGTGTTAGAAATACAAACAATACCCTCCCTAATTACTGTCTGAATTATATCTCCCTGTTAAAGGAACTCATGTTTTATAGTTGCTATACTTCCTATTAAAATCACTGAAAATTATCTGAGACATAACCTTGGAAAGGAAGCAGAGTCAAACTCTTGTTTGTGATTAATTCAGCATTTTTTTTAAAGATAGACATTCTTTTCCTTCTCTCTCCAACGTTCCCCAGAGTCAAACTTGAAGCAATTTCATACACTGATGGTGAAGTAAACCAGCATGCAAATACAACCCTATTCTTGGAAAGTTTCATTTTCTAGGTTTCATGCATTTAAAATTTTGAAGCAGTCAACACTGGGTCTATTCTGATAAAAGTCATATCTGTCTATAAAAAGTTCCTCTTTGTTTTTGTACAACCCTTCAAATTAATGAGAGATCACCTTATATTATTACAAATCTATTCCTTACTCTCTTTGCTCAATAACACAGAAATTATAGGCTATCCCATTAGAGTAAGATAATTAAATAGAACATCATAAGTGCTTAATAAGTGCACAATACAAATTTCACTGAGTAGATTGATTAAATCTAGCATCTTAAACACTGTGATAATCTAATATTCTAATCAAGAACAAAAAGATATGTCCTGAAGAAGTAATATTTACCACAACGGGAAATAGAGCATCATTTTCCAGTGGTGAGGCTTTCGATCTGGGCCCCGAAGTTCCCTTTGGAACAGTTCCCACCGCAGGATTGCTGGGCAGAGGCTGCAGTCGAATCGGAGGCTGCATAATTCCTGGGGCCGTGTATGGTCGAGGGACTGTCTAGACAATTAAGGGAAAAAATCCACTTAAATTAGTATTTTGACATGTTTCCAGAACCAATTAATAACCCAACAAATTGACTAGAGTAATTAATGGTGCCTTTTTACTGAACAGATTAAACTTTAATTATGTCCTTCCATTATGCATACCCTTATGACCCAAAGTATTTGTTAAAACATATGGCGTAGAAGTCCTCTACATAACTAAATGCCACAGTCACAGAGTATTCTAGACAAAGGAGATGTCTGTTCTGTGTTAGGTTCCTGTATTTATTCATACCGTAAACTCGCCGACAATACCTAATTTATGCTGTGCATAGAATGACTTTGCTCAATTAAATGTTAAGTTGAATAATGCTCCTATTTCAGAGATCTAAAGAGATATGACTGGAATGGAATCATTTCCATTTAAATGTTTTCAACATAAATTCTACTGAGAATCCTTTAAGTCTTAAGATTAGTGCTGAAGAACAAGCTCTGTGATTCAAAAAAGAGGAAAGGTAAGTGCCTAACTCGAATGCATTGCTATTTAGTCAACTTTTTCCTTGAAATATTAGGAAAACAAAACACAAATAGTCACTGGCAACTTTGGAAAACTGAAAAACTGACATTTTTTGGCAGGCTGGATATTTTCCCCTGGCCCCTCTTCTCAGCTCTGCTCTGGCCTCTGGGACTCATTTCTTTATGGCTGACACCAACTAACCTCAGGATTCCAGCTAGATTTGGCCAGTGAAAAGCACTGGTAGGAGACCAAAAGAGGAGGAAATAAGATTGGGGTCTTGATTCTCCTGGTCCCTTCTTACCAATGTCGTGATGGGCCAGTAGGTCCCTCCACCAAGTCCACAGCTCTGCCGGGAAGTCCTCTGCTGGCGTACAAGCAGGAGGGGTTCTCTATGCAAACCCGCCTTTCCCCTTCAGACCAGGGTGTTATCGCTCCCTGGGCTGACCTCAGCATGCCAAACAACCCTAGTTGTTTTTCCTTAACCCTGCCTGAATCTTTGTAAATAGTTTCTTTATTAAACCCTTCCTAATTACCCTATTTGTGTGAGCCATCTGTTTCCTGCTGAGACTCTGACTGATACACTTTCTAATCAAGAATATGCTGCAGAGAATACCAAACGCGCCCGTGTGGAGCATCCACAGTGTCTTTTGCGGCACTGACAGAACATATGAGGTTGGTACAAAGATCAGCAATGTTATGAAAGTGGAAAAAACAAGACTTCTGGCCCAGCTGTTCTATTATAATAAAATAGTAGAAAAGTCATTAAGAATAATACATGCATATTTGGACAAGAAGGTGTGAGGAGGTAGTATATAACTGACTCATAAAAAGATTTACTACATTGACTCTAAAGAATGGCGAACAAAATATTCAACTCTGGATAAGTGTAAATACATAAAAAATGATAGGGCAGCTTCTACCGCCAAAGGTTGGTCTTTGTGCCATCCTGACAAGCACGTCATATGTGCTAAATCTCCGGTTCTAGTAAGTCAATATTTATTGGATTCCAATTATAAGCACTACGAGGAGATTAAAAAGTAATTTGTAATGTCTAATGGTGACACAAGATAATTAGTGCCAAATGAACCACACAAATACTGCCAAAGAGAAAATACAATAAAATACCTGAGAACTAACAGCACTTAGATCTACAGTTATTTGGAAAAAGCCAACAAGACTGAAAAATTAAAGTTTCACAGTAGCAGGTATATTTTACCTAAATGGATGAGCAACAGAAGAAAATGGAGGAGCAGGGCAGAGGACGGGTAAATCTGAACATCTGAGTAAGAAGAGAACACAGGTAGTGACCCCCAACATCTGCCTTCTTTTCTTCACTAGTAATAGAATTTTTATCAGGAAACATGGCTATTACAAATAAAGACTACATTTTCCAGCATCTCTGGCAATTTTGTATAGATAGATTCCTCAGTTCAGACTAAAAGATGTGAGCAGAAGTGACACATGAAACTTCCAGGTCATGTGCTTAGAGAGAAGGAGTCTGAGCTTTTGATGACTCTGTGCAGTAGAGACGGCACAGCAGTCGGGATTCATGTATGTGTACTGGGGGTGGGAGGGCATCCTTACGTTCTCTGCACACAATCCTGTATCCTGACCAATACCGGAAACCAAGTGGATTGACTAGAACAGCACTCGATTTGATGAAACAGAATGTAAGCCTGTGTAAGCCCCCAAAAGAAAGATTGTAAAACCCACAAAGAAAAATGAAGAGGTTTCTGAACAAGGAAACCAAATCACCCAAAAGAATTCCTTTGAACTCCGTAAAACGAACATGCTGTAAGACTTTCTCCTGTCAAATAATCCAACTGAACACAAAAGCATTGAGAATCTAATGTAGGAATTCAAAAAAGCAGGTTACTATAAACTAGAACATGATCAATTGGCTGTTGTGCTCTAAATTTTATTTCTCCACATTTGCATACAGATATTCAGTTAGATGAATGTGGCAGTCAAACGTTTAACTGATTACACTTATCTCTAAAAACAAATCTGCACCATTCAGCTAACAGCTGTGAGCTACAAACTGTTGTAGTTCACATCAAAAGCCACCTTAAATTTGCTATATTTTAAATTGCTCATAATATATTTTCTTGGAATAAATATATCACTATAGCTTAACATTTTCAAATCTGTACCAGAATGTGAATCAAAATTGACTACCTGGTGATTATTCGGCTCAGCTGAGCATTTCTAATTCTTAGTGGATGATCTCCGGGGGTGAATTTTCCAAGCCTGTGCAGAATCAGTGGAATGACTATCCAGAGTTTTAATGGGAACGATGCAGCTAAAAGCCTATATGTTGTTTTGAAAATTTAGGTGCAATTAGTGACCAATGCAATAACTATCCACTGGAGACTTCCCTTATTTGCTCAAGAGAGTTAAAAGAGAAAAATCGATGGCAATATCCCCAAAGGATTATCATCTTCATCTCAATGGCACTTCGAGGTCAGGAGTCAAGTGCAAAGGATATGCATCCAGGTTGAGGAAACAAAGAGGAGGACCTGAATGTCTGTAGAATGGGAACTACAATTCCGAGACCACAGTAGCTATCCTTTACGGTGCAGAAGCACTGTAGGGGTGACCAAGGGAAGAATTGCAGCTTACCAGATAGAAAGGCTTCTGAAGTGCTGGTGTCAGTGTTTCCTGTAATTTTTAAATTACTTTCTCATTCCTGCCACATTAAGATCTCCTGGATGTATCATAAACTACTTATTGAGGGTGTTCAGCTGGAAAATTGAAAAGAAAGCCTTTCAAGGGTTTTTCCTCTCTGAAACAGGTGGGAAGATAGAAAACAGCACTTGATTGTTTCTTTTGTTTCGCCCAGTTTAAGCTTTTGAGAGTCTAGTAAATTTGCCACATAAAAAAAGAATAATTTGTATACATATACATTTAAATGAAGCCTAGAAATATGGTAACAAGAAAGGGAAGGCAGTTGCTTTTCATAACTTAAGCTGTTCACCCAGAAATGTCAAAACATATTTACCTTTTGAAGAATGTCAAATCTTAACACTATATGTGATGAACCTGCTTTAACAATCTGTGAAAGCACTGCAATTTCTCTATAAACATTGTGCAATCCAAAAAAATGTTCACGCTAACAAGGAAATATAGCAAGCTACACAAAGCAAGAATAAAGACTAATCAAGCAATTCATTTAAAACTGAAACCATCGACCTCCAGCAAATATTTTACAAATCTTTTCTTGTATCTACATTGTTCAAGCTACCTCACCTTCCTTCAAGCAAATAACCACCTCTAGGTTATAAATGAATCAAACTGGAAGGAGAAGTCAGTGTGCAATTTCTTTGAATAGAATTTCTGCATATTTAATTATTTTTATCTTAGAGTATGTGCACACACTTTTGATAAATGAAGCATGAATATAAGTATCTGGCCCAAAATACCATGGAGGACCACTCAATTTGTGTGCATAAATAAGCTCTACAAGTTAGGTGAGAGTAGAGGGAATGTCAAGAAGAAAGTGCAGAGATCAAAAAATAGAGCACAAATATGTAACAACTGGTTCAATTCCGCTGCATTGTAGAATGCTAAAGGGTAATTGTGGGAATAGCTAAATTGAGTTTATATGGTTTAGGGTTTTAAATTTCAGGTGAAAGAGTCTGATTTTCTATAGGTGACACAAAGCAAGTGAAGGTGTTTCAGCATGTACTGTAATTTGTACTTAAAGCCAGTGGTCCCCAACCTTTTTGGCACCAGGGACCAGTTTTGTAGAGGACAATTTTCCACAGACAGCCTGGTGAGGGGTGGGGGAATGGAAAGGCAGGCCTGGCATGTTGGCGAAGCCTCTGCTTGCTTGCCCACCCCCACAGGAGGCTAAGCTCAGATGGCAAAGCAAGCAAAGCTTTGCTCGCTCACCCGCTGCTCACCTGCTGTGTGGCCCAGTTCCCAATGGGCCACGGAATGGTACCAATCTGCAGCCCAGAGTTGGGGACCCCTGCTTAAAGCAACTTAATCTAGCAATAACAACCAAAATGCATTCAATGGGGATGATCTTGATTAAAGGTGGGCTTTCAATAGAGATAGAGTTGAATAGATACAAAACTATGTTTTCATTCAGTAGAATTCTTAGGACTATGCAAACATGTACCCAGAGAGCATTCTTTCTTATCATTTATAAGAAAGCATAGACTAATTACTCAGGATGGTACACGACAGTGTTAAATATGACTCACCAGTGTTATTGGACTAGAAGATCCGTCCTCAACCAGATCACTGTGGCCACGGTTAGTCTTTGGGCCCACTGGGGGGTGCGGAGACAGGACTGGCATGTTTTTTTCTATAGACCATCTTATGGGCTCTCCCTAGAATAAGACAGTAATTTAACAAGTTGATGCACAGTTAGTAATCTAGGTTAGGTTAGCGCCTACCAAGTAAAAAAATACTACATGACTAAAGAAGTCCTTTGTCATTACTTTCAAAATGTTCCTTCTCAGGCCTATTATGACAATCAGAAAACGTTTCTACAGCTGTGCTGGGGATTTAGATGTGGTAGTGAAAGGCAGGAAACTGAGTCTGCTTTATTCGAAGAAATAATTGTACTTAAAGAAATACCTATAGGGGCAGCATATCTTCAGTTTTGGCAAAAATATTTATTAATCAGCTTTAAGCAGATCACTACAAGAAGCATAGTGTTCCACAATATTCTGATCAGTGAAGAATACCAGAAAGTATTTCTTTTCTATCTTAAAAAATCATTAAATAGCCTGGCTGGTGTAGCTCAGTGGATTGAGCGTGGGCTACAAACCAAAGGGTCGCCAGTTCGATTCCCAGTCAGGGCACATGCCTGGGTTGCAGGCCAGGTCCCCAGTGAGGGCCATGTGAGAGGCAACCATACATTGATATTTCTCTCCCTTCTTTCTCCTTCCCTTCCCCTCTCTTTGAAAATAAATAAATAAAATCATAAAAAAATAATAATAAAGACAGGAATTTTTTAAAAAATCATTAAAGACCTAAGCAAAAGGGTTGCATATTACATGAAAGAGCCCAAAAATAGGTCTTTCACTAAGTGCAACTATAAAGTGAAAGTTGTTACAAACTAAAAGCATACAGGGAGGAACTGGAGTGTCTATCACAAATCTGCCAATTCTGCAGCCTGCCCATCTATCTCGTTAGCGTGCCTGGCAATCTGGGCACGAGCGGACTGCACGCTGCTTCGGGCAGCGCTCGTCACTCTTTATTTCCAGTAACCATTTTTCTCCATCAACATTTCAGCAGTAAATTACAGAATCTATAACTCAGTCCTTGATGTAGGACAATATTGGCCAAGTTGAGTTAACCACAAATCTCTGCACACTAACTCTTCTGATCTTGAAAAACTGACCTGTCTTCTGTTATTTAACAACTCTTTTGTAACAAGATTATCTTTTGACTGTGATAAAATAGACATATTTAAGTCTATCAGGCCAGAGGGAAAAATTACTGTCTTATATGGCAAGTTATACTACAGAAGCTTTACAAATATTCATCAGTTTGTGAAGTGTGTCTTAGGCCTCACATTTGTAGTGTGACACAGAAAATAAAGAACAACATGTGCATGTGAATGGCTCAAGGAATTGAATAAAACTGCCAACCTAAACTGAAAGCTTTCAGACATGCCTAATTGAATATCTGGTCTTGATTCAAATGTATGTATTTCATGTGTTCTCTTCAAAGAAGGATGTCAAATATGAAATTAAAAAACAAACAGGGAATTTTGAAATGCCTCATGCAAAATGCCTAAATCTTATGCTGTTGTTTGTTTGCTAAGGTAGCTTTTTCCTACCACATATTCTCACGGGTCACATGTGAAAATGTGCCATTGGATAATTCTTCAAATGCCCGGCTTTCCATCAGCTTAGGAACATAAGAAAAAAATCCTACAGCCTCCATCACGTATCGGTCAAGAAAATACAAAAGCAAAATTCCAAACTTGAGAAGAATGTTTTCGAGCTTTTCTTTGAAAGGTTTATGCCTTATAAACTTATTTTGCACGGGCAACTCCTCTTTTGTCATGATCTTCAGTTAGAACAGGGGCCAAGACTTAGGCACAGTGAAACCAGCATTTGACCTCAGCTATGAGCTACCCCAAAGGAAAGTGCCCCAAGGAACTTCAATAACAGCACCACTGGCTTTCAAAATCGTAAAATAACATTATGAAGTAAAAGAGAGTTGGGTAGTTTCTTACCTTGTATCTCTGAATTCGCTCCTTTCTAGCTAAGGTCTCCAGTTTCTTTTTAATTTCAAGCTGATGATAACGCTAAGCATACAAGAAAGAATGGAGGAGAGATTCATATCAATTACAGCAACAAATTGTTTAGAGAAAAATAATCCTCCCAGCTAACTGTATTCTCAATTACCCCTCCTGTCATTGAGATGGAGAAGAATCACCTGCTTTAGTATGCAAGTGGGAATATAAATTGGTACAACTCTTTGGAAAGCCAATATAACACGTATCAGATAGTTAAAAGTATCCCTACCATTTAACCAGTAAATTTTATGTCTAAACATATGAGAAAATATGATTTTTTAATAAAAAATGTGTTAAGCATGAAAGTGCTGTCTAAAAGGTGCATTTGTTGTTGGTAGTGTTGTTCTCTTCAAAGCAAAAAATTCAGAAGCCCAACAAACCTTAAAAGAATAGTGAAGTTTTGGGTACATCTATATAATGGAATAGAATAGAATCATTAAAATAAGGTTCATAAAGATTTTTTTTTTTAAATGGAAAATATAGCCCTGGCTGGTGTAGCTCAGTGGATTGAGTGGCCAGCCTGTGAACTAAGGGGTCGCTGGTTCAATTCCCAGTCAGGGCACATGCCTGGGTTGCGGGCTAGGTCCCCAGTTGGGGGCCATGTGAGAGGCAAACATACATTGATGTTTTTCTCCCTCTCTTTCTCCTTCCCTTCCCTCTGTCTAAAATAAATTAATAAAATCTTTTAAAAAATAGAAAACACAGAAAAAGTGATAGAGAATTGCACAGAAATGCAATTTAATTCATCAGGTTCATGTGTGTGCCTATCCCCACACTAGGTACATGTTCTGTGTTCATCATCTCTCCTTGAACAACTGTAACTGCTAAGCTATCTTATTTTACAATGAAGAAACTGAGGCAGAGGACCATGAATTCGCTTCCAGGTCACACATCCTATCCATGGTTGAAATTTGTTCTCTCTGACACTAACTTTCTATTTGTTTTTGTCAGTTTGTCTTGTTCATTTTTTTTTCACAAAACCATGTTTCTCTCAAAATACAGCATGCTTTTTATTAATGTATACTATAAATGCAGACTAAAAGCAAATATGAATATGTAAACAGCAGTTGTCTCTGAGAGAAGGCATATTTCCTTTTTTATACTTTCTTGCGTTTTCTAAATTTTCTATAATGTATTATCATATAATTGAAAAATAAAAGTCATGTAAAAATAATCTGCTTGTAACTCTGGTCGAAATCATTCAGGCATACTTGAGGACGTTTTGAAGAGTACTTTTTCTCTGCTCCTGGGCCACTCCTGCTGCCCTGGACCCCTGCAGACTCAATCCCTCCCTACATAACCAGCACCCTCCCTTTCTTCTGTCGCCCTTTCCAGCTCTTTCACCCGCTTTATGAGACTCAGTATTAACCACCTCCCATCTTCTATTTATTCCTCACTCATCGCAGTCACCCACTCCCACCACCCCTGCTCTCCGCCATCGCTGGAACTACTCCCACCACGGCCACCACCGTCTTTGTCCTCTGGGTCACACCTCATTGCTTTTGTCCCAGTGCTCATCTTACTCAACCACTCCCTGCTCTCGAGAACCACCTGCCTCCAGGGCACCACGCCATCAGGCACATTTCCTCATCGCCTGAGGGTTCTTTTCCAGCCTCCGTTGTTGCTCCTGATCTGCGGTGCACTCAGCACCCGCCCCGATGGAGACCTCTGAGTTCCTCTGGGCTCCTTCTCCTTCACCCCGCGCACTCAGTCAGTGTCAGCCTCTCTCCCTCCCTCGTCTCTGTGGACAGCTGCATCTCCCCAGCGCTCCCACTCCCGCTGTCAGCCCACGCCCTTTGGCAACAGCTTCCTAATTGACCTCCCACCTCCAATCTTTTCCAGCTCATTAATCCATCTTCCACATTTTTAGCAACATCATCTTTCTAAAACAGCTCTGCTCATTTGTTTCACTCCCCTGCTAAACAATGTTTCATCCCCTCATCGCCTACACCCCAGACCTTGTTTGCAGTTGAAGGCCCTCCAAAACTGGGCACCGACTTAGTGGAGAGCATCCTTCCCTGCCACTCTTTTAAGCAACCCACTGTGCTATCTGGCCTCAGGCAGCTTTCCTTTCCACCCACTAAGTCCTCTGAAGTGCCTTTCTCATGTTTTCGTGTGATGTCTCACTCAGTTTCCAAGGTCCAGTTCAAAGAGCAGGACCTCCGCGCAGCTCCCGCTGACTCTCACAGAGGCAAGGCACCAATCCCTTCAGTTCTGAGCTCAGTCTGTTTGTTCCGTTCTCCTATCATTTGATCGCTTTCTACAGTATTTTCTTAAAATTATATCTCACACCTATACATCACATGGCCTCATAATGGTACATAGTAAGTCTGCAGTTAATGTCTGTTGCATGAATGAATTCATGAATATTAATATAACTATATTAGTAAATAGCATCAGCCTAAACTAAATGTGAGGCAAATGTGGCAATTTAGAAATATTCTATTTGTTAATTAATTTATATATTATATATTACATTTCACCATTTATCTGTGACATTTATTCCAAACTTTTAGAATACACAAAGATGCTTTAAAAATAGCATATTTAAGCCATTAGGATGTGTGAGTTACATGAAAGTTTGGAAAACCAAACTTCAAGGATCAAGGCTAATATAGAACTCGGTGCCTACTGACTAAGTTTGAAACTAAGTATAGACTAATTTTACACTGTACTATTTTTTAACATTAGTTATAGAATTGCAACCAATACTTTTGTAAGCAAATAAATCTGGGGGTCACTAATAATGACTCTCTGTAACTCATATAAGCACAAAATGAATCCTAAATGAACAGATCATATACACCTTGAGTAAACACAACACTTGCCCAATATAATAATGGTGGTATAATTTTCAGTGGCACTAAACTTAGCACTGCTTTACTGATGATTCTACAGTTGTTTATAAGTGTTTGCTGCACCCACAGGTCAATGGTGTTATGAGCCAAGTTTTCTGATTTATTGCTGTATGTTCAAGCCAAGAAGTGACATGCTTTTTCACAGAGATTAAAATGGTGTTGATGCTTGAAACTACAAATTTCATGGAGCAAGGCTAAAATAATTTATCAAGCTAGCTAGATATCCTACTAAAAATGCCATGTCAGATTTTTTAAAAAGTTGTTGATGCTTGGATTGCAAATCCATGCTGACCAATGTGGCCTAAAGGAGGAGGGACAGCAGATGTTTCAATGCCTATTCCTTGCAGTTTAGCATACGGCTGAGCTTCAGAGCCTTAAAAGAATAACAAATCTGAAATAATTCATGGCAGTGGAATTACTGATATTTAAACAGATGTCACTTTTTTTTAGCAAATGGAAATTGAGGTACAGATGGTGAGGACTGGTACGTTTTAGAGTAGCCATTATGGATTAAAATCTACGTTTGTTAAATTAGATATCACAAAATATATAACAGTGTTCATTTTTCTCACACTGAAAAGGAGAAAAGCTTACTTCTGTCTGTTGCCTCCTTGCTACCTAGAAAGATATAGAGCATTTCTCAGGCCACTATCTTCCATTCTTTTTACATGAAATACAGGGAGAATACCCCTGCCTGCCTCTGGATACCGAAGCATTATTAATTATCATATTAGAAAATATCAGTTATAAAGAAAACAGTAAATGTTTATACCTCCATATCAAGAACCTTATGGAAAATAGCCTGGGCTAAGCACTCCCGGATATATCTTTGGTGATCCCTCTTCATGATATTTAGTTTGTATTCTTTTTCTGAAAGTATTCTTCCACTTCTTGTGATCTGTCATGAATAAATAAAGCACAAAGAGAAATACAAAGCAGAAAATGTATTGTTAGTCATAAAAAGGGAGAGAGAGAGAGACAGAGGGAAGTAGCGTCTCCTAAGCCTAAAGGAGTATGCCACTATGGCTGCTAAACTTTCGCTTTTAATAAATATTTCATAAGGCAAAAAAAAAAGAGAAAGGCAGTCTATATACCCATCACTGTGAAAACACACACAGGTGGTGCACTTGTTTTAAACAAGATTTTCATCAGAGTAGTGATTTTCCCTTGATGGAACCCAGGTGTTCTTCTCATTTCTCGCTTTCCGGAGGAAGGGGTGGGGCGCCACCTCGAAACAATAAGCAGGAGCGCTGATCACAGGACTGATGATTCCCAGGAAATAGACTTTGAAGGGCAAAACGTGGAAGCTACAGAGGCTCTCATCAGTTTGTTTTTAAAATAATTGGCTTCATTACTTTGTTTTCACACTGCTTTTTCTTCGTCCTTCACTCTCGGCCCAGAATGTAATTTAATGTGTTGTGATTCCAATTTTTTTTTTTTTAAGGTTATGCAGTGCTGCAAATATAAAGTAATCCCGATTGGTTTCAACTGGCATCACTGCAAGTCCCAGGAACTGTAGTTTCTGTTTTATATTTACAGTTGACCCTGAACAACATGAAGTTTAGGGGTGCCCACCCCCACACAGTCAAAAATCTGCATATAGCTTTTGAATCCTCAAAAACTTGGTTGTCCTTCAGTATCTGTGGGGAATCGGCACCAGGATGCCTGATGATACAAATACCCATAGTTGCTCGAGTCCCCTATATAAAATTGCAGAAATCAATGCATACAGTTGGCCTTCAGCATGTACAGATCAAAAACAATACAGGTATTTATTGGGAAAAAATCCACATATGAGTGACCCATGGAGTTCAAACCTGTTATGTGTTATTTAAGGGTCAACTGTACTTGTTTTCCTTTTCTTTTAATCTTTCCTATGGGCACGCTTTTTTGGTATCTTTATATATATGGGTGTTCTTTTTCCTTGAGTTGGAAAAATCAGCCTAGGAGTTGTCTGATCTCTCCCACTAGACTAGAAGATCCTGTAGGGCAAAAGTTCTGAAACTTGAGACTGCATCAGAATCATGTAGAAGGCAAATTGAAAAAAAAGATTGGGATTTTGAAGGGGATTACATTAAATCGGTATATCGCTTTGGGTAATGTGGCCATTTTAATTTGGTACAGCCACTATGGAAAAACAGTATGGACGTTTCTCAAAAAATTAAAAATGGCATTACCGTATGACCCAACAACCCCTCTAATGGGTATCTACCCCCCAAATTTGAAAACATTTATTTGTGAAGATATATATATATATATATATATATATATATATATATATATATATATCTGCAACCAGACACTGCCAGCAGTGCAGGCTCAGTGTGTGGGGATGGGGTGAGCTGGGGCAACCTGTCCTCCCAGCAATAGTGACCAGAAGACCTTCAGGGGCAAAGCACTGAAATCTCATCAATTCGGAGCCCCATCAGCCACCATGTTCCCCTGGGACCGGATCACAGGGGAGGAGGGGAGGCACCCACCTTCCTAGGATACACAGACCATTTTCTACCACCCCACAGAAGTCTAAGAAAGCCAGAGAGGTGCAAGAGGGTTTTAAAAAAACAAACTTGTGATTCAGCACCATGTACTGGTAAACAATAGAAAGACGATCTCTTTGCACCGATCTCTTTGAGAAGTACCATGCAGATAGAGATGCCTAGAGAGAGAAGAAACCCATTGAGTACCATGAACAACCAATGTAATGATGCAGTTCAGAAAGAAAATGAAAAAGCTCCAGAAAATAAACAAAGATATGGAAATATCTTATTTAAATGACAGAGAATTCAAGAATACAGTTATGAAAAAACTCAACAAGATACGAAAAACCACAGATAGGCAGTTTAATAAACTCAGAAACCAAGTCAATGAACAAAATGAGTCCTTTACCAAAGACAGTGAAACTTTAGAAAAGAAACAAATAGAAATTCTGGAGATGAAGAACTCAATAAAAGATATCAAGAATGAACTAGCAAGCACAGGAAATAGAGCTGACCAGATCGGGGAAAGAATAAGTGATATCAAAGAGAGAAATCTAGAAATGACACAGAGGGAAAAAGAGAGACTTGAGCAGAAAAAAAAAATATGAAAGAACTCTACAAGAGCTAACTGACTCCATCAGAAAGAGCAATATAAGAGTATACTAGAGTATAAGGCATACTAGAAGAGAGGGAGGAGGGAATGGAGAGCCTATTCAAACAAAGAGTTGAAGAGAACTTTCCAAACTACACAAAGAGCTGGATCCTCAAATCCAAGAAGCAAACAGAACACCTAATTACCTCAATCCAAAAGGACTTCTTGAAGGCACAGTGTATTAAAACAAAAATTAATGACAAAGTAAGAACTCTCAAGGCAGCCAGGAAAAAGATGAAGGTCACTTATAAACAAAAGCCCACCAGGTTATCATCAGACTTCTCAGCAGAAACCCTGTAAGCCAGGAAAGAGCAGAGCCAAATATTTAAGCTACTAAAAGAGAGACATTACCAGCCAAGAACAATATATCCAGCAAAGTTATTCTTTAGACATAAAGAAAAAATTAAGGTGTTTTTAAACATACAGGAGCTGAGGGAATTTATCACCAGAAGATTTCCATTGTAGAAAATACTCAAGGGGGTTATTCTACCCAAAACAAAGAACAAAAGGTCACAAAACTACAAGTCAGATCGCCCACAAACTCACGACACAAACAGGGATAATTTGTGACAACAAACACAGGAAACGGGAGCGGGCAGAGGTCTGAGTTCATAAAGGAGACAGAAACACACAGTGGAGAGAAGAGCCTCTTCAGTAAACGGTGCTGGAAGAATCGGAAAGCCACATGCAAAAGAATGAAATTAGACTCTGCCATGTACCCCTGTACAAAAATTAACTCAAGATGGATTAAGACCTAATTATAGATATGAAAAAATAAATTACACAGAAGAAAACATAGGTACTAAACTCATGGACCTCAGTCTTAGAGAAGATTTTTATGAATTCGACCCCAAAGACCAGGGACATAAGAACAAAACTAAATGAGACTATATCAGATAAAGTGCTTCTGCACAGCAAAAGAAACAGACAACAAAACAAAAAGGCAACTAACCGAATGAGAAAAGATATTTGCAAACCACTCCAACAAGAACTCGTAAACTTAACACCAAGCAAACAAACAATCCCATTAAAAAATAGGCAGAGGACCAGAACAGACACTTCTCCCAAGAAGACATACAAATTTCCCACAGACATATGAAAAGATGCACAACTTCACTAGCCCTAAGGAGAAATGAAATACTGCCATTTGCGACAACATGGATGGACCTTGAGAATATTACGCTAAGCTAAACAAGTCAATTGCAAAAGCCACATGATTTCATTCATATGTGGGACATAAAACTGACACTCACAGACAACAGCGTGGTGGTTACCACCGGGCAGGGGAATGGGCAGTAAAGGGTAAGAGGGCCAAATATAGGGTGATAGATGATGATTTGACTTTGCATGTGGGCACACAATGCAATATGCAGATCATGTATCACAGAAATATACACTTGAAACCTATATAACTGTATTATCCCGTGCTACCCCCAATATTTTAAAATAAAATTTAAAAAACTAAAATGAATTGATTGGCTTCATCCCACAGTTTCTGACTCAATAGGTCTGGGGTGAGGCTTTAAAATTTGCTTTTTCTAATAAGTTCCCAGGTAATGCTGAACATTACTGATTCCGGGAGTATAACAGAAAGACTACTCTAGAGAAAGAGCTGTATTTTCCTTATTTGAGTTGTCATGCACATAACCAATGTTCAATTAGGTGTTTGTTAATGATGTTGATAAGTAAATGCAAAGTTCTCCCTATTCATACATGGAGCATATATTTTGTTATCAAAAGAAGTAATGTTAATCGTAACCACAGTAATTACAACAACCGTTTATTAAACATTTCTAATTGCCACAACAATTGGAGGGCTGGGGATCATTATCTTTATTTTACCATTGAGAAAGTTGGAGCTCAGACAGTTAAATGACTTGCTCAAGAGTCTATGTCTTGCAAATGACAGAGCCAACCTCCAGCCAGGTCTGCCTGATACCAAAGCTGTAGGAGACAAAAAGCTAGCCGCTGTGAGACCTACCAAGCCGGAGTGCCAGGCACAGAAACAACTAGAAACGCAGTGCGTATCCTTTCAACACCACAGCGACGGGAGTTACGGAAAAACGGCTGTGTTTTAAGAAGGTAAACAGCAAAACCCTTTAGTCACACTTTCTATAACTACACCCATTTCTTGCAATGAAAAGTTATAGTATTTTTAACAGGTTTTCACATTACATTTAGAGGAATAGAAATTTTGTGAAAATGACAGTTTGCAGCTAGCAAAATACATTAATATGTCAATAAACCATCCCAGAAAATGAAACTTTTTAAAAATCCAAAGAGAAATTTTAAACTGTTTATGTCTTACACACCAGATTCTGTGATTATTAAAAATAATATATATGTATATTTTTCCTAAAGATAGTAAAGTCCTTTCTATCCTTAATCCTTAATATTCTTGCTCCATAAACTCTGTTCAGTAAATATGTTGAATAAATGAATGAATAGACAAAGAAGTGAAATACGATGTTGCAAACAGGATTTTTCCTCAATAATTTGTAAGTTGCCTTAGTAGTCATTGTGACCTCCTCTCCTCTCTTCTGAAACACAGCTCAAAAGGATAAATCAGAGCTTTGGAAAGGAAGCAATTTTTCTGAAATGGAGGTGAGGGGAGATGCCACTAATTAGTTCAAAGAGAAAGCCAGAAAAGGGAGAGAACTGTTGGACTTAGTGAAACAAAAGGGCAGGCAGAATGTAAACCAATCTTACCAGCCCTGATCTTAGGAGATGCCGTCTTATCCTCGTATTGTTAAAATATCCAGCCAGGTGTTTGTCGGTAAGACTATTATATGCTGCAAGTAATCTGAAACAGAAAAATGAAACCATTAAGGTTTTATGACGTGTTCTTGATAACCAAGGCAACTCTTGACTTTCTTCTCCCCAAACTGTCCATAACCTTATTCAGCCAGCCAGCCAGCCCTTCATGCTCATGTTTGATAAACAGGTACTATTGAGCATCTACTGTTTTCTAGGTTTTTTGGTAAGAACTGGGAGATAGCCCTAACATTGCTTATCCTGAAGACAAGTATGAAAATCAGATATGAGCAATTAAATTGGTGTAAAAGAATCCAACAGTAGAAATGTGTGAAACGTCCCGGGGATGTGGAGCAAGCAAGCACCAGTTGTCAGGAACATCTTCACGGAGGAAGTCTGATGGAGAAGGTGGGGGTCCTTCAGGGGACGCTTCGTTCTCCTGTTACACCCTACACTCTAACTCAAACTTACCTGCACTTCCTCAACGTGTTTGTTCGTGTCTCCAGGACACAGCACACCGTCCCTCCACCGCAAAGGGCTGTCCCTCACCTGTTGGCTAGTGGCCAATACCCGGGAGGCACAAGCATCCCTCCTCCTAGGAAACATTTCCTGACACACTCCGGGTGTGCTACGGTACCTTCCATTCCATTCCCCTATGCCCTTGAGTGGCATTACATGTCCCACCATATGTTATTGTTTATTTCCCAGTCACTTCTGAGACTAGATTTCAAGGTTGGGTGGTACATTATTCTTGGCATCCCTACTGATGTTATGTACTGTGTGCCTAAATCATGACGTGTTCAATAATGAAGGCACAAAGTTGTTTGGGACTCGTTCTCACAGGTATAAACTTCTACATTTAAGCTCAGCAGTTTAGAAGTTTTCGGTTCCTTATCTGTATCTAGAAATTTCTCATTCAGAACCAAAAAAAATCATTGATTACTTTGGATTTTTAGGGTCTTTTATTTTAAGAGTTAATAGGGGACAAACTGGTTCCTTGATTACAAGCTACACCTTGGTAGATGGTCAGTCTAAGACTGTAAATAAAAGTTTGATGTTATTTTTCTGTTTTAACGTATACTGTATTACATAGTATTACTTGACAAAAGTACATACACACACATGCATGTCTGTATACATGTATGCAGATATGTACATTCATATACATACATATATAAACATGAATGTATGCATAGACAGAGACAGAGATAGGCAGAGTACGAGAGCATGGGAGCCCAAACACAGCCCTAACAGAAAGCTGTCTTTAAAGCGATGCATATCCTGCTACCTGTAACAATGATTTACAATCTGTACGATTTTTACGCAGCTGTTCCTTAACTTACTCAAAGACTAGAACAGGGAGGGACGCATGTAGACAATCGAGTAAATGCCGTTAGCAACTCTTCTACTTAGCTGTTTGCACTGCCTTAATTACATGGAGATGGAATAGTGACCTTTTCCTGTCTCTTTTCTCTTTAATGCCCGTCTCAGGAAAGTTTCATGCTGTCAAATGGTAAGGAAATTTTAATTTTGTGCACAAAAGAGACTGAAAAGCAGTTACAAAGCCCAGAAGTCAAGGTGCCACATGAGGATTGCAGACATATGAACAAGTGTGGAAACCATTATTTCGCTGGGTTTATGTAAAAAGACGACCCAAGGGCTTCAGTAATGCACATACAAAACTATCCCCTATAATGCTTTGAAACTATCTTTTAAATGAACTGTCTTGGTGTCCTATAGTTCATCAAAGGTTTCCTGTCTCCAAAAGGTCAACATTGTATCCCTTACCCTTTCTGAATCTCGGAATATCTTTTCAGCAACTCATTTCAGAAAGGTGAGCAGGTGTCTCTCAGACCTAACAATCATGGTTCCACAGTTCACAGATTCTTAAGATAAATCATTAGGCTGATAGCATACCTAGTCTTTTGTCTGTTTTTCAGGCTCAAGGGGTTTTTTTTGTTGTTGTTCTTTTTTTTAAGAATGGTTTTGGAATAGCTGTCAGTGCTAAAACCTGACTAAATGAAGTAGGGTAAAAAGGATGGGATTATATGGACCTTGATTTCCCTATTAACTGATAAAATATGCCCTTCTTTTAATCCATACATTCCTAACATTTTTAATATTTAGATTTTAATAGCAATGCTTAGCCAACTTTGACACCCACCTCATTTTAAGTCTGCTCTCTCAGCTCCTACAAAATGAACATGTGTGCGCGATGTCCCTGCTCTCTTTCTTAAAGGTCCAATGGGTTCAGTTCAGTCGAAACCATTGCACACACCTGTTTTCACACCTTTCATTTCGGAACGATTGAGGGTCCAGGTTGAAATGCCATTTGTGAAGCAACTCCTTCCAAGACTGTTATCACACAACTTGAGGAACAATAACTAGATGGGTCAACCCAGGCATCATTTCTTTATCAGACCATGTCTGAATTATTTGTAACTGAAACTTTAGATTAATGGATTGTTTGATAACAAGAAATCACAGTAGAGCAAATTATGTACAGACTTAGTAAAATGGTTGTTATGGACTAAATGTTTGTTTCACCCCCAAAACTTGTGTGTTGAAATTCTAACCCCCAGTGCGATGGCATCGGGAGGTGGAGCCTTTGAGAGATGATGAGGTCATGAGGGTGGGTGGAACCTTCATGATTGGGATTAGTGTTCTTATAAGAGGGACCCCACAGAGCTCCCTTGTTCCTGCCCCCATGTGCAATGGCCAACAAGAAAATGGCTGTGAACCAGGGAGTGAGTCCTTCCCGGATACAGAATCTTCTGGCACCTTAACCTTGAATTTTCCAGCCGCCAGAACTCTGAGGAATCGATTTCTGCTGTTAAGTCACCCAGCGCACAGTATTCTGCCATAGCAGCTGGAACACACTGAGACGGTAGTCAGTACTAACATTTCCACCATGTCCACATAAATGCCACGCCTGTTCTGACCATCCGCACTCCTTCCCAGGACACGGTGGTGCTCCTGTGCCTGATTCACACCGTGGTCCATCTGATCCTTTCCGGCTGCCCCTCTTCACGTCACTGGGTATGGGCTTGTCGCCTCCATTGCATTTGTTCAGTTCCAAGAGCTTTCTGGACCCAGTCACAAACGTAGAGCTTTTCTGGTGTTTCCGCCTCTGTCCTCTCCATTCCCTGCCACTGTTCTTCTTCCTCCCACCCTTTTCTTTTCTTATTTGCACTTGGTTTAACCCTGGGCCAGATGAGGTCACCTTGCCCTGGGCTTGGTGACTGAGTCACACCTAGGACACTCCACTCCCTCTGTAAGTCACTTTCGAATCTGTCGTCAAAGCTGGACTTGCTGGTCACACTGCCTCAGTGCTGCCACCCTCTCCTGCTGCCGTCCATAGGATCAACAACTGCGCGCACCAGGCCACTGTGACCATGTCACTCAAAAGCCATGGTATTCACACCAAGTCCCACAGCTGGCCAGAGCGGTCTAATGCGTTGGCTTCTTTATGAGATGGACGAGACTGTTTACTTACCCCCTGTTCACTGGATGGAGAATGACCCACTTTCTGGCCCAAGGCCTGGGGAAAAGTCCTCCGGGAAACAAATGCACACCCTGCATCCCTGTGGTGCCAGAGGATTCGGGCTGTGGCTGCTGAGTCACTGCGGGGGCTGCCTTCCCAGCTGCAGCCTCTCAGCACTTAATCCTCATAACCCTGCCTCCCACCATGTTGAATATAGACATCGGGCTCTGAAGTAAGGCAGTCAGCGATTCCCATCAAACCCTCCATCTGCCCCCACAGAGAGGTGTCTACCCCATACAAACCCCGACGAAAAGGAGAGGCACTGAAATACTAAACCCCTACGTGTACTGAGTACTATTTTCACAGCACTCTATAAGGACGCAGAGATGGCACAGGTCCTTCACTGGAGAGTCCCGGTCTAGTGGGGAGGTGTGCCTGCACAGAGGGTGTGTGTGTGATTGATTCCTTCCTGTGTTATGGGTCAATTCATTCATAAATAGTTCCTGAGAGTGTCTGAGCATCCAATGTCAGACACCCGGCCCTAAGCTGGGAAGGAGTGTAATGGCCGTATCCCATTCTGCACATCACAAAGCACATCCACATACAAACTCTTATTTGTTTTCTTCTAAGTCCCAGAATGTACATTATGTCTATTACAGAACTTCCCTCTTCCTAAAGTGGAAAAGCTCTAACAAAGAGGTTATTGTTTAATGTTAAGTCAGTTCGAGGAAAACCTAAGGTAAGGTTTGGTGGTCAGAGGAATTCTTCTGGCCTGCAGCCGCCTTGAACGCCAGCCTCCTCGCCCAGTGCTGCCTGTCCCCACACTGACTACTACCCTTGCGGAGGGCGAGGCTGTGGAGTTAACACTCCGGCTCCACCTCAGTCCCGTCTCCACCACTGCTGCATCTGTTACTGGGAGCAAGGGACCGAACTTCCCTCTGCCTCGACTCCCCTACCTGCCCCAGACGCTCTGCACAGGATCACCCACGCGTTCTCTCCACTCTCTTTCCTTCCTGAGCCATCACTAGAATCCCCTTTAAAGGTCCCTTTGCAAGCCATATATTTGATAAAGAATTCATATATAAAATATATCAGAAATTCATGATAGAAAAATATGAATCATAAAATATTCTCAGAGAAATGTCATGCTACCTAGTACAAAGATAGATAAATTTTAGAGGTTTCTTATAGACAAAAATTAACAAACATCTAACTTCCATTTCTAATTAGCCATAACATTAGCATAAAAACAATGTACTGAAATCTTTAGATCTTCTTACTCTTAAACAGATATATACATTTCTGCAGTCTGTTCTACTCTACAAATTTCCTTAGCAAACTTGCTCAGAGAGAATATAAAAAATAATTGTTGACATAACAAGTTTTGTTTAGTGCAAATTGTGACTTAGCCCATTTCAATGAATAAAGTTGGTGTAGTGTACTAGTTACTGCTGTTGTATGACACCATCACATGTTAGCAGCGGCAAACACAGATTTATTACCCCACAGCTCTGGAGGATAGGAAGTCCAGATGGGGCTCGCTGGGCTAAAATCGAGGTGGCAACAGGGCTGCATTCCTGATGGGGCTCTGAGGAAGAAGTCTTTTTCTTTCCCTTCCCACACTCCGGAGGCTGCTCACATGCCTTGGCCCCGGCCCCACCCCATGCCAAAGCCAGCAACGGCAGGTCGTCTTTCTCACGATGCCCTTTCTCCGGCTCTGGCTCTTCTGCCTCCCTCTTTCTCATTTAGGGAATGCGGTGATTACTTGGGTCCATCCTGACTAATCCAAGATAATCTTATTTTAAGGTCAGCTGGTTAGCAAGGTTAATTTCCATCTGCAATATGTACGCACCTTCCCATGTAAAGTAACACAATCACATGTTCTGAGGATCATAACGTGGACATTTTGAGGGGCCCTTGTTCTGTCTTCCCTAAGGTTTTTCTTATGTGCCAGATGCCAGGAGCAGAAACACGGGGCACTCAGTGCAACGGCTAGTGGGCTGTCACAAAATACACTGTCTAGTGCTCAATCATGCCAGCGACCCCCACTCTCCAAAAAGACGCTTCCCAGACGGAGACAGTTTTATTTTTATTATTTTTTAAGATTTTATTTAATTACTTTTAGACAGAGGGGTAGGGAGAGAAAGAGAGAGAAACATCAGTGTGTGGTTGCCTCTTTTGTGCCCCCACACTGGGGACCTGGCCCGCAACTCAGGCACACGCCCTGACTGGGAATCGAACCAGCCACCCTTTGATTTGCAGGCCAGAGCTCAATCCACTGAGCCACATCAGCCAGGGCAGAAACACAGTTTTAAAACCACACCCAGGTGTACAAAACAATTTGGAGCCTACCTTGCTATTCTAATTTTGATGTGTCAAATGTGAACACTGAAACAAATGAAATGGAGGTACACAAGAAGCATTTCAAGCAATTTACCATATTTTGTCGTGTATAATGTGCTCCCACGTTGTGTGTGCATTATAATGGGATTATTATACCCATTATAATGCACACATTATAATGGGATTATTATACCCATTATAATGCACATCCTTATTTTTCCCTCAAAAACTTTGGCAAAAAGGTGCACATTAGACACAGCAAAATACAGTACGTTTTTCTCATAAGGACATGAGTATAGAGGTAACTTACTTTATCTAATATGTGAGAACATAAATTAATCCATAGTATGTAATTGTATTCATGTGAAATACCATTTACTCAGCCATTAACATATTTCATTAATTTCAAATAATTGTATGAAATACTAAGTGAGAAGAAATTTTTGCCAATTACCCCATGGCATGATGTTGATTGTCAGCTTCAAACGATTTTAGTAATATTAAAATGTGAAACTAACCACCTTAGTATTGATGAAAGAGGCTGCCATGCATGTTTGCTACTGCACGTACATAGACATGTCTGGGGAAGGAAAAAAGGAAGATATATACAAGAATATGGCAGGCTCCTTACTAGTAAAAGCCTCAAAATTAAATTAGAGAGAAAGATTTGATGCATAAAACAATTAGAAAGCATACAGAAATGTACTTAAAAAGCACTGACAGTAGTGTTTGGGAACTGGCTCATCCTGACTCCCATGAGATAATTGCTAGAATTTTCAGGAATTTTGCATGTCATTGTTAGCTTAACATTGGCCATCATGGGAGTATTTCTTCCTCTGAAATTGGCAAGCACTACAAAAAGCAAGTTTACCAGCACACTACTGATTGGATTTAAAAGGTAAGTGTCAAGATATATCACAGGGGCCCTGGCTGGTGTAGCTCAGTGGATTGAGCGCAGGCTGGGAATCAAAGGGTCACCAGTTTGATTCCCAGTCAGGGCACATGCCTGGGTTGCAGGCCAGGTACTCCTCAGTGGGGGCCACATGAGAGGCAACCACACATTGATGTTTCTCTCTCTCTTTCTCTCTCCCCCTTCCTTCCCCTCTGTCTAAAAATAAATAAATAAAATCTTTAAAAAAAAAGATATATCACCAGGGATAAATAAGATGAGTCATTACATGAGTCAACATACAGAAGTGTGCTTTACATACTTTTAATCCAGGAATTAATCTTGTACACAATATTGGACCAAAGGGGCTTATATATACACATTCAACTATTCCCTATCCCTAACAAAAAGAGCACAAGGATGCTGGCAAATACATGGACATTATTCGGTAGCATTTCAATCAAGAAATTTTATGCAAGGTATCTCTTTACATTACCACAAATGACAAGTTTCAACTCACCTACCAATCTGGAAAAACTGATTACACCATTTTATGCTTAAAAGAATCAAGAGACTTAGGTGAATGAGCATAGTTTTATTACTAAAGATGAAAAGCCTGATCGAGGTGCTTTGCATCTCTGAGGTCACTAAATCTGCAATTTGTAGAGAGTTTGATTCTGTTCAAGGAAAGCCTACACCAAACCTCCACTACCAAGGCAGGCTTGTAGCAACATCAGACAGGTAAATGTTTCTGCCACAAGCACTTGTATTGGGAAAGCAAGTTAAACAAATCACAGGTCACTGTGGCTTGATTGCCTTCATGTTACAGTTCACAGGGAATGCAGTTCCAACCCCCATTCAAATACCTCTTTCACTGTGCATCAGAAAAGATTTGCAAGGATCCACGAATTCCAGCTGTAAGGAGAAACTCACCACACTCCAGCCACCCAACCAAACCTAAGGCCTGGAATCTCAGCAAGATTCTCAGCGAAGTTAATAAAATCTAAATTGAAATAAATTCCCCAAATAAAATATCTGAAAACATCATCAATAACCAGGAAAAAAAACAAAGAAAAATTAAACTTTTTAGCTTTCCATCACTAAGAACTGCTTATTATTGATGAGAAACAAAATTTAGGAAATATGTGATCAGAGACCTTAATTCTTAAGAGGTAACGATTTTCCTGTAATTAAAGGCAAATAAATCTATACCAACACCTCCTGCTCAAAGTAAATTTGATGAAATAAAAAAAGGATGGGATTTGAAGCCAGAAGGCTTGAGGTCGAATTCTAACTCTACCCCTTACAAGATGGAGGACGCTGAGGAGTTCAATCTTCCTCCCGTTACAATTGTCACCATGACGTAAAATGTTGTGACTACTTCCTGAAGTGGATAATCATTGGATTATAGAAATTCATATGTGGAAATGACCGCATAAGGTCTAGCCAACTCCCTCATTTTATATTCAGGAAGCTGAGGTTCTGGAGGCGGGCCTGGTTCATCTGTAAACTCAGACGGAAGGCCTCAAACACAGTGCCGCCATCGCTCCCACAGAACTTTATCTATCCCTCTCCTAGGGTCCTTGTCTCACCACCTCCCATCCACGCTTAATCACTCCTTTCGATTCACATCCGATCCCCCTGGTGTCCCTCTCATAAGGTATAGAATGGAGCCACGATCACAGCAAACAGCCAATATGTGTTGAATGAATGACTAAGCAGTTAATGGAAACAAAGTATAACGGTCCAATTCCTTGACACATATCTTTTTAAAAAATCTATGTGGAAGGCTCATAACCTTTCTTCTGCTTCAGGATAATAACCGAAAACAATCTATAACAAAAGAGGTTCAAAAGCATGCTTTAAATACACTGGCCCTTTTTAAATGCAAAATGCTCAGTGTGGGTGGCCATGCTGACACTGTCGGTTTTGCGGTTTTGTTTTTGTCACACAGAGCTTTTGCAGTGTGTTTTGGAGTTGCATTAGAAGAAAAAAATTCCATGGGGGCAGAAAAAAAATAGCCTTTTCAGGAAACTTGAAGAAAGACCAATACAGAAGAGCAATTGACAGTGGGGTCAATTATTTACCACCCTTTGAAAGAAAACTCTTTGCCAAGTAAAATTAGACCATGAGTCTCTGCTGCCGGCCACTTTGTAGAGGGTGACTGAATTGGTATCATATAAATGATTTTATATTGCATTCTTCATTCTTTTTTATTTGCATCCAAACCTGCCAGATCTCAGCAACTATGCTAAATACTGATTTACAATTTCTCTCAGTTTATTCTAATATTGCAGCCAGATGAGAACCATAATATTATTTTATTTATGGCCTTAATATCATGGCTTGAAGTAAAACCAAAACTAGTCTCCGACTGTGCTGACTGCTGGCAGGATGGTTTTGCAGTGCTCACAGATGAGTCAGCAGGAAAGCAATGCATGGGGGCCACGGGCCCAGGTGCACTAAGGTAGCTGAGTTCCCTATAATACATGGTGTGGACCTCCAAGTTCTTCTTTGGAGACTTCAGAATCTTATATCTTTGAACAGAAAATAAAAAAATTATGGATACTTAAAAATATGCATTAATAGAAAAGTAGAATCCAAATTACGAAAGATAATGAGGCTGTTTGGAGCAAAGGTGGGTGACAGAAGGGAAAGTTCTAGAAATCAATAATTTTCATCACTAGTACTTACTGTTCACTTAAATTTCTGTCGGGCACACAGTAAACACTCTGTATGACAAGAAATATATATGTTTTCATTCTTAACCCTGCAAAATACTAGTATTCCCCCTCTTCACATGTGAGTAAACTGAGGTATGACTCACAACTTGTTAAAGACAGATCCAGAATTCAAATCAGGGCCTGTTCTGCTTTGTCTGCTAAACTGAATTGTGTCCTATGAAGCACAGTCAAAGGTCACTCACAGCTCAGCCTAGAGAAGAAACACATGTAGGGACCCAGGTAAGTGGATGGCTGCCTCATGAAAGATGCTAAGAAGGTAGGATCATCATAAACAATGAACGAAAGTATAGGGATATTTTGGCTCAATAAAAGGAAACTGTTTAAAATCAAAGGGATGATCCATAGGATGGCATGCCCAAAGGTCCTAGAATTGTATGATTCTATAATAGCAATGAAGGGTTTTAAGCAAGGAAATGAGATGAATTAAATATTCCAACTCTCCTTTTGACACCTATATCCCCCTGCTGTGTCTTGAGAAGGCAGTGTATGGTCATTTGAAGTTTCATCTTTCAAGTCAGATATCCTGAGTTTGAATCTTAACTACATTATTTAGTAGGTTAGCAACCTGGGGCAAAGTACTTACATCTTCTCCTGAAAATGGAAATAGTAGTAGTGCTACTTTAGAAAGTCATGTAGAGCATTGAGCAAGTCAATATGTATAAAGCACTTAACAATTTATTTAGCACTTAGTAAATGCTCAATGAATTTTGAAAGTTATCATTAAATATATACCTCCTCTTCAATTATCAATTTAAACCCAAACTGAAATAATACTATGCAAGTAAAACTAACTACTTCTTAAAGACTTCTACTATGAGTAATTTCTTTCCACAGTTAACTTCTCCCGTTGGCAGAAAGCCTTCCTTGAAGGAGACAACACTTAAAAATCTATTTCTCCCTATTTGTTCCCCAAAAAGTGCTTAATCATTATCTTCTTAGGAAGAAGCTCATATAAATCTGAGTACTGTCTTTCTGAAGTCAGAAAGCCATGTTCCTTAATTATCTTTCTCTATATTATAACCTCCATGAAGGCATTAACTTTGTCCTATTCACTAGGGCCTAGTATTCCAGTTACACAGAACAGTGCCTGGAATGCATTGTTTGAAATGTAAAAATAAATATTGTTTTTTTAATATATTTTATTGATTATGCTATTACAGTTGTTCCATTTCCCCCCCTTTCTTCCCCTTCACTCCTACCCCCCCATTCCCCACCCTTTAGTTTTTGTCCATAGGTCATACACATAAGTTCTTTGTCTTCTACATTTCCTATACTATTCTTAACCTCCCCCTGTCTGTTTTCTACGTCCCATTTATGCTACTTATTCTCTGCACCTTTTCACCCTCTCTCCCTCTACCACTCCCCTGTTGATATCCCTCCATGCCTTATATAAATCCCTTTAACATTTCATATAATAAAGGCTGAGTGATGATGAACTCCTTGAACTTGACCTTATCTGAGAAGCACTTTATCTGCCCTTCCATTCTAAATGATAGCTTTGCTGGATAGAGTAATCTTGGATGTAGGTCCTTGCCTTTCATGACTTGGAATACT